>PYFS01002316.1:0-261255 GCA_003671545.1 Ophiognomonia clavigignenti-juglandacearum | reverse complement strand
AAAGTACAACCTTCCCAAGAATTCAAAGGCCCCCAAAAAGCCCAAAACCGTCCCTGGTTCAAAGGTGACTGAAAAGGCCCCCAAGAAGAGGGGCAATTTTTTTTTTTTTTTTTTTTTTTTTTCTCTCCTTCCTCCCTTTACTCGACCTGCCCAGGTGGGATCACAGCCTTTCTGAATCGGACTCCGGCACAATCAGCAGCCAAACAGTCAAGGGGCAGTCACGCCGCCGCACGTCGAGTACGCCCAGGAATACTTTTCCCGCGTTCAAGATCGAGTTTCTACTCATGGTCCTGGCAGGATTGCCGCATAATCTGCCGTCACTGCAGGTGGCGCTGCCGGTGGCGATGAGGACGAGGAGATGCTCTCAGAAATTGAGAGGGATCCACCAAAGCACACGCGTCATTTGCCGGATTCATAAGAAAGGAGGATGAATATCGAATTCTGGATGGAGGGCACAAGTCAAACACACTCTCCCTCTTCTTAAGGAGAAATCGTCTGGACCATAAGTCACCTGAATACCTTCCCAGAATCGATAGCACCATCGTCATATCAAGCAATGTCAACTTGAGTATGTGCCACCCCAAAAGGAAATCTTGACTACCATGTACCCATTCTATGCCTTTTTTGCTTTCGGCCGGACTCCCGAAAGGCATGATATAAGACCTCAGCTTTCCGTCCCACCCTTTAAACTCCATATATCTCATCGCAGGATGCGCATCGCGCGAGAGCAATGTAGTTTGTCTCGTGGTGTGACCTTTCGCAACCACAATCGTGATCTTGACACGCATCTCGCAAAAACCACACATAATCGTAGCAGCGCCAAAAAAAAAAAAAGAATGCCAGCAGTAACCACGCGAAAACATACTGGCTGCTTTGTCATGTCGTAGAAATCATGCATCACGCTGCCACCAACAGTCAGCACTTTTAGGCACTCCCTTATGCTCACAACAGCACGATGACAGAGCCCCAGAAAGCTTTTAACACTGGTGCAAAGCCCCCGAACCAGCATGCGCCACGCCCCGTACAGCCTCCTCTTCCTCAATGAAATGCTGCGCAACATCTGCAACGCAGTGTCTCATCTCAACCCACCAGGTCACAAATTCCAGCACCGCCCATGCCTTATCTTCGACGGCAAATTCCTGGAGGACTGTGTCAAATGCTGCCACCCAGCCACGCTCAGCCTTGACAGCGTCCGCGATCTTCTGGAGCTCAGGGCTCCCACAACCTTCCGCCTCTAAGTCTTGAAAACTGGCGATGTACACGCGGCCGTCGTGGTGCGCGAGGAGAGCGGGGTGGGAGGTTGGCGATGGAGGATGGGGGGCAGGAGACCGAGGCGGGAGGTGGAGGAAGGTTGCGTCGTCGATGTCGTCGTCCAAAGCGTTGGATGTCCAACTTGAATCTGATGAGTCGCTCGCACACGATGGGCGTCTTTGATGTAACTTGTTCTCGGCCCTAGGATAGTCGGTGTCCTCGTCGTGGTCGTCTTCAGCCTGTTGCTTGCCCTCTCTCCGAATCGGGTCATCAAGGTCATGGGCGGACGAGGACGGGCTGCCCTCGCCAGCACGTAGGATGGCGACGTCGATGTTTTTACTGGCCGGGGCCATCGTGACAGCGCGCCGACGATGCAGCTCAGTGGTAGACAGTTGTGATCGAAATGTAGCTGGGTTGATGGGTTTCGCGCTGGAAAAGTATTGCTTCTGAGGCAGTGAAGCGTAGCTTATGTGTCATACGCACATTGATTTCAGACACAGTTGCAGCCCGCACGTTTCGGTCAGTCAATAATGTACCTATGTGGCGCCGATAATGCTCTTTTTGATTGTCTTCCGCCGGTGTAGCTGAACTACTTTTAAGAAGAATGAATTATTCGGGAAGGCTAGGCACCAACAACAGTCTGCTTGTATACGGCTGGTTGGCCAAGCGGGGATAAGTTTTGGTGGCGCAGCACCGACACCAGGGAGTATTACAATGGGGTACAGCCCTACCCACATGCATATGCCTTATGACTCCTTGATATTGTCCACCTGCACTGACAGATCACTTGCCGCTCGATGGCTTCGGCAATTGCGCACTTACAGCAGTGAGAGCCCAGCCTCAGCAGACAATCCCATTGTGAGCAGAGAAAAATTCATATTCAATATTGCTTGCTTGTTTGAGAGGTATACCACGCCCGCCACCATGCCTCATGCCAAGGGAACAAACAAAAGGGAGAGAGAAAGAAGAGTGGCAAACTCCCGAGGTCAGCACCAACGACTACCCCAAGGCAAGCGCAAACACCTTGCACCAGTGCTATGATTGTTGTGTACCAATTGCCGATGTCATTCCGTCCACCATTTTCGTATTCAGATCCCCACCGCCAAACATCCTCCCCTCCTCTCGCAGGCTGCACGAGTGAAGCAAAGCAAAATCACTCCAATCCCTTAAACCGCCGATTGAATTCCTCCACTGCAACACCCACCATTCTGTAGATGAACGTCCGCCCACTCTCCTCCCCAATAGGGATGAACGGCCCATTCGTCCCGCCCCGCAGCGTCAAGCTCAGCCCCGTGCGCTCCTTGGCGATCGTCTGCACATCCTTGAGCGGCACGTCCCACTCTGTCGTCAGCCTCCGGCTCCTGATCAGGAGGATCCGCGCGTACGTCACCATAACGACCATATCCTCGCGCGGTAGCTCTAGGTGCGCAATGTACCCGTCGTCAAAGTACTTCCCATTGTCGACCTGCTTCAGCCACGACTGGCCGAGGGCCTCGCGCTGGTTGTACGGCCGCACGATGCCGTCTGAGGGGATGTAGCGCGTGATGCGCACGCGGTCGAGCTCAGAGCCGTCGAACACTGTCGTAGTGTTGCGGATGCCCTCGGCGGCGTTGGAGGCTGCGTCGAGAACGCCAATGAGCGGCTTGGTGCCCAAGCCGAGCACACCCTTCCCTACACCCTTGAAGAACCCCAAAGCACCTTCTTGCTCTGCGCCCTCAAGGGGCTTGCGAACCACACCACCCACGCCGGATGCCACAGACGTGATGAAGCTGTTCGCACCGGTCGTGAAGCCGTACAGAGCGTGCTTCGGTCTGTTCCGGGCTCGCGTGATGCGCCGGCGGTCCTGGAATTGTTTGTCAAGCGTCGCTGCTGCAAGACCCTTGGACATAGCTCCGGTGAACTTGGAAAATGAGTCAGTGACGCCGAAGACCGACTTCTTGACAAACGAGGCTGCACCGCGAGCAACGCCCAAGCCGAGATCCTCGGGTCGATCTGACATGATCAATCCCTGGTACGGCTCATAGAAGACGTCTGCGATACCAGAGCTGATGTTGTTGAATAGTCCAACAGGATTGCCTAGGAAATCAGCAGACCCCAAGATCTTATGGACCTGGTACAGTGCCTCTTGGCTGTAGTGGTTCGAAATATTCTGCACCAGGATCGGAATGGAGACCCGTACATTGTCCAATATGAGCGCATTCATCCTCAGAGGGGCGTCATTGACATTGCCCATGGCCATTGTCATGATGTTGAAGAAGAACATGAGCGGGTTGCGCGACGAGGTCTTGTCCTCAGCGTTGATGCGCTCCGTGCGCACGAAAGACAAATCGATCTGCATTGGCTGGATGTTCAACAGCTCGAAGTAGATGTCCTGGCCGGCTGTATTAGTGCTCGGCTCAGGAATGTCGAGGCTGTCATCACACAGTCGGCCCTCGTCCTCAGAAATGGTCCACGTAGCACCGGGAACCTTGGAGAAGTCCAGCATGGCGAAGATGAAGTCTTCGTCAAGGTCCACAGTCATCTGCTGAATCAACACCGTTGCATACTTGATGTACAAGACACCATATGAATCGTCTTTGACTCTTGTAACCATAGCATGCAGCGATGGGTGTGCTTCCGTTTCCTGGGCTCGTTTGGGAACGACACTGGGGTACAGAATCATGGGGAATATTCCACCGTACAGTTGATTGTCGATCTGAATCCATTTAACCGCGAGACTGACACTCTGATACAGGGGTGATTCGCTGTACCGAAGGGTGAGATCTCTGAAGGTGACGTAGGCAAGTTCCCTGAGGTGAGTATTGATGAGCGAGATGCCGATACCAGCAAGCTTCAGCTGTGCGCGGAAGGTCGTGCCAGTGTCCTGGTCCTTCGCCACGAAGCCTGCCCCGGTGCTAAGGTTGCTTTGGGAGCCCGTGGCAAAGCCTGTCTTCTGGCGATAGAGACTCTTGGACTGTCTGAAGTTGGCCAAGATCAGACTCTGCGTCGGCCCGTCGGCGGCGACATTGATGTCGATGATCTTCTGGCCGCCCGAGGGCGTGGACAGCCTCATGGGGACCAAGTTGCCGATTTCCGCCAACTTCACATGCCGCTCTTTACCGTATGCGGCGATGACGATCTCGCGGTGCTTGGCAGCCGGGAAGTCCCACGCATAGGGCATGATGCTCCTGGGAGGAAGACGGTACCGAATAGGCCGCCAGCCAGAGCGATCCACAGTCTCGTCTTCGTCGACATTCGGATTGGCTTGGTAGAAGGTGAACTCGCAGTCGCTCTCGTTGCGCATCGTGAATGGCCATTGCTTGGTCTCCATGCTCAGCTTCAAGAAGATGGATGCATTCTCCATTAGGATCTCCACTCGTATCAGTCGCTGACGTTGACCAGCCTTGGCAATCTTGATGTGAGTGGTGCCCAGGTCGGAGATGTTGAACGGCGACGTCCACTGGTTGTCGACGCCAGGGTAGCACAGACACAGCTGCTTCACAGCGCTCCGCTGCAGGAAATGAAGCGGCTGCAGCTGACCCGTCGTGAGGGTCATTAGGTTGGACGAGCTTGGTTCCCGAATATTGATCTCCTCCCCGGTCTTGTTCTGTACGATGAATCTCGGCGCAAGTGTCACGACCTTGGTCATCATGTATTTGCCCTCACCAGGCTCAACGGTGATACCGACGTGGACCTCGGAGTTGCGGTTCGACGACTGCAGACTGACGTCCGCGGTACTTCCAATGGCGTCAAAACTCTGCGGCTTGCTCCACTCCGAGTCGCCAACCTTGAGCATCGCACGATTCCGGTGGTCATCATTGCCGTAGGAGAACATGAGTGGGGCGACCTTGCGATCGCTCTCTCCTGTATCGATCAACAGCTGCCCTGCTGCAGCCTTGGCCCCCGACATGAAGCCCTTGTGGCGGATTTGTAGGTCGAGTCCGGTCTTGTTCAGGACGACATACGGACTATACACTGTGACCTTGAAAGCACCTCCGCTATCTGGAATTCGGTGATAGTGCAGCTTAAGGTTCAACTGAAGGCCTTGGTCATCCTGGCATTTCAGAACCCTCTCCTTTTTGAAGTCTTCAGAGTTGCCAGAGTTGATAATAGCGAATTCGCTGGCTTTGAAGACCGTGTCTTGCATGTCCACGCTGAGCAACAGTAGATGCGATAGCTCTGTGACGTGAACTGGGCTGACACCACCCTTTCGAAGGAAATTCGAGAAGTCCTTCTTGGTGTTCTTGTCGTAGATTCGGTACTTGAAGTCATACGGAAGGAGATTCTCGAGCGTCACCGGCGCGGAAAGCTTGATTTTCATGTTCGGGTACTTCCTGCAAAGTAGTTAGCATAGCCACAATGAGAAAGGCTCGTCCTTCAAAACATACTGCGTCATGGGGTTGCTCCGGTCAAAGTTGGCGTTCATCTGGAAGTAGAATGGCTCCCCATGCTCTCCTTTGCACGTCAATGTTCGAGTCGGTCTCTTCAGCAAGTCCCTCCACCACAGCGCCTCGCTCGACCAAGCATACCCGAAGCCGCTATCAGGTCGGATGAGGAGATTCTTCTCGAAGACAGCTCCCACAGGTGCAGGGCGCGCCTCTCCTGGCGCGATCTTCTCGATCTTCTGGAGCGTCTCTGTCGGCGCATCATAGACCCCGAGCTCCACGGGAATCTGCGTATGATTCTCCACCAGCAAGGGACTGCGAAGCGTGACATATTTGACGTTGTCACTGTCGAGTTTAACATCTACCATCAGACGGTGGGTGATGTTGTCTTGCTTGGGCTTCAAGGAGTATACGAACTCGCCCTCGCGATTCAAGCGAATGTTCTTCAGCACATCAAACCCGCTGCCCTCGAGTTGCACGGCGACGGCAGTACTTGCCATGCTGTCCGTCATCACATTCTCACGCATCTTTTCCCAGTGCTCAAAGCTCCACGGCGCCTCTTGTCCGTCCTCGAGGTGGACGCTGATATCTTGGGCGCTTGTGGGGCTTTTGCTGCGAACATTGACATCAAAGCCCGTGTAATTTCGAATGCGGTAGGGAGATTCGATGCCTCTTGGCTTACCCAGAATGTCCTGGTCTTGTGTTAGGAAAGCGAAGGATTTCGACGCCAAAGCGATGGTATTGGCGGTGAGCGTGACATCAAATGTTTTGGGCGACACCACGTCAATGGACAATAGGCCAGTATCCTGCTCACGGGCAACGCCAACGCCAACAGACCATGGCTCCAGCAAAGGCTCCCAGGCAGACTTCGAGAAGTTGTACACGTTAATGTACATCTCCAGCGGCACTTCAGCTTTGAGGTTTGAGGACCAATCCTCGGCTTTAGCAGTGAAGTCCTTGACACTTAGATCCAGAATAGGCAGCTCATGCAAATCACCAATGACAACCACACGGATGCCCTCAATGGTAGCTGACAGCTCCTCTCGCCTCTTCGGTTTCTTAACCAAGTCATGGGGCTGACCAGAGGGCCCACCACTGCGAGAAGTGGTCTGTCCACCCAGCGTTGCCGTAGCCTTGCCCGACTTGGCCTTGCCTGCGACGGTAGATGCGCCCTTGCCACTTGCAGTACGCTTCTTCATGCCTGCCGCGGTAAGGTCCTTAGCCTTCTGATCAGCAGCCCCAGGTTTGTTCACCTTGTCGTCCTCATTGCCAGATAGCTCCGACGCCTTGCTGATAATCTGAAGCGCCAGCAGAATATCTCTCAACGATAAACGAAGGATGAGCGGCTCAATGTCAATGTGAAGGTTTGTAAGGGCTGGGTTCGAGCTGTCCATGGTCATGGTGACCGAGAAATCATCGATGATGCGCAATCTTGAGTCCTCAAACCGGTCCATGCGGCACAGGAACATGCCAACTTCGGACACCTGGAACGTCAACGCATGCTGCTGCGAAAGGAGCACTTGCTTAGTGCCCAGAACAATCGCCTCACTGCTGGCACTGAGCGGGTTGGCGATGAGAATGACCTGTGCATCAACAATGTTGACCCGGAATGCGACGCTCATTTTGGATTCCTCTTCCTTCTGGTCCTTGGACGACGATCTGCGGCTGATGGAAGACCGTGGTGAATGACGAGTGGATTGGCGCCGCGCAATGCTGACCTGCATGCTGTCCGCGTCACTTTCCTCGGGTGAGTCGATCTCCTCGTCTTGTATTGGGAGTGGCTCGTCAACCTGCAGGCCAGTCATGATGAAATTTTGCAAGGCAAAAAGGTAGTCCAGCGCAAAAATGATTCTTGGCGAGTCAATAGCCACCATGGCGATCAAGTTGCGCTCCTTGCCGCCCGATATGGTCACGCTGGCCATGAACTGCTGTACACTTTTGTTGCCGCTCGTCATGATGCGACGGAACTTGTTCGCATCACGGGGCCGAGAGTCGAAGATCGTAAAGCTTTGAATGACAAACTCTGCCTCCAAACTTCCGTTGGCTTGCATCCGGGTCTTAAGCCTACTATCATCCAGACTGAACCGGCCCAAACTGGCTCCCTCTACGTTGCCGACAGCCCGACCTTCAGTAGCATTTATCAGTTCCAGACCGATAGTGTTCACGCGGAAGACGAGGTCCAGCTTCGTCCAGGTGTCCCGATGACTGCCTAGCTCTGGACTCATGTCAATGGTGTCGTCCTCACTCGGCTGGGGGGGCCTCGGTAGAGTCTGGGCACGACGGAGGGTGCTGTCGTCAACGGCTTGTTCAGCCTCCTCGGTTTGAGCATCTGCGTCACCAGTGAAAGCGGCTGGGACTGAGCGAGAAATCGCAAGCAAAGCCTTCATCTGATACTGGGTAATCTTCACGTTGAAGTCTGTCATTATGCCTTCGATCTCCAGCTCCGGACGCTTAGCTCCCTTCTTGTGCTCGGCATAGATGATTTTAAATCCGAGATCAACATGGTCAATCAACTCAAGTTCCTCGGACTTGTCATCTGAATAGTGGAACAGCGAAGTAAGTCGGATGTTGCGGATGCCCGTATCCATTTTCATGGCGATCTCGGAGTTTTCAGAATCATCCAATGGGGCAAATTTGTTCTGGGCGTAGATCTCTCCGAGATATGCTGTGATCAGGTCTCGCTTCGGCTGGCCTGGAGTCACGTCGCTAGGAAACACCAAGATGGGTGTGTTGATGACAACATCGAGCTTGATGCGGCTGGTACTCTGCTGCAATTGTTGCGCTTGATTAGCCGCAGCCTGTCGCGCAGTGTTGTAGATGGCTTGCATCTTGCCAAACTTGACCAAGAAGTCGACGATCTTGCGAAAAGGCTCTTCGAGGAAATTGACCTTGATAGATCCAGCGCGCAGGAAGATTGAGGAGTCGTAGCCAGGGTAAGACTTCTCATTCTTAGAGTCGAAGGTCTCATATCTGAAATCGGCAAGGTCCTCGCCCTGGATGGTGATGAGCCTGCGGATGGATGAATCTTCGGAGACGCCCAGGTTCACGTCGTCCACAAGACTCAGGTCCCCCAGCTTTGTGTTGACCCGCATGGTGGTGCCCAGGATAAAGACACCGACATCTGCTTGATTGAACGAAAGGGTGGCCAGCCGTATGCCATCGTTATTGAGAACGAGCTGAATGCTTTTCAGGTCGACTTTGACGCGGATGGCACCCGCGGCATTTTGTTGTGTCTCGGGTGGGGCCTCGACTTCGAAGTCAAGTTCCGAGCCGTCGTCTGTAATCGCTTTCTGCGCTGGCTGGTTGTTACCTCCGGGGTTCGTGAAAGTTACCAAGATGAAGTCCAACAAAGTGAGCAGAGTTTTGCGAGTCACTATCAGGTTGATGGTAGTGATCGCAACGTTGACGTTCGTCTCGACGCCTTCGTACACCGACATGAACTCAGGTGACTCTTTTTTGACACGAACAACATTGACCTTAACCAAAGCGCGGTGTGCCTTCTTGTCCTCCACGTCACCTGACGAAATGATGGACTTGAACTCGGCGGGCGGGTTGCTGACGTAGTCGTCGACAGTCACAGATCCCAGTGACACATCGGCCACCATGTCGAACGGCCTCATGTAGTAGTTCACCTCAAAGGTCTGGGCAACAAGCTCGACAAGTAAGGTGTCCGGTTTCACACCGTCAGGATCGCTCTTGTACAGTGATCCGCGCAACTCGTCCACGGTGAATTTGAGCTCGAAGTTCTTCTGCTTCAGCTTCAGCTGAGCATTTCCTTGGCCGTCATTAGCATCCTCGAACTGCTCTTCGTCCTCGTCAATGTCGTCCAAGACGATAGCCTGGTCTTTGGTAGCCGTGAAGGGGAGCAATTGTGAAGACCGTCGCCGAAGGTCTGAAGATCGCCTTCGCTGGTGCCTGGGACTTGACGTGGACTTGCTTGAACGATCCGAACGTGAAGACAGATTGCTCGCAACGCGTGATCGTAGGGTCTGCTGCGGCTCGTCCTGAGCGGTGTCTTCGCTGAATTTGGGTATGGCAACATCAATGAGCTTCATCATGCTCTTGTACTTTGTATCCGACGCGGTGACATGCAGTAGTGGGAGGTGACCGGAGACTTTGAGCTTGGACAAATTTGGAGCTTTGGGCAGGATCGAGAGTTGGACTAAGAAGTCGATGTTGATCTCTTCGACGACATGCAGTTTCAGATCTTTGTTCTTCTGGACCAGCTGCGATTTCGTCTCTTCAATCGATGGTCCGATGAGCAGTTGTGTTGAGGATAGCTTCACCATGAACTTGTCATACATCAACGTCTCGAGCCGTTTAAAGTCTTCATCCGTGTAAGTCTGACTCTGTTTAGCCTGCACTTCCTTCATTGTCTCCTTGTCGACGAGCTCGGAATTGACACTAATGTGCCCAGCATCAAGGATCAAGCATGTCGATTTGCGAGTCGTAATGCTCTCTGGGATGATGATCAGTGGTGCTTGCAAGTCCAATACGGCATTGATGGTCTTGTGCTCCTCCAGAGCGAACTCTAGGCCTGCTCTTGTTTGTTGCCGGAAGTCCTCCACAGTGGCGCCTGCCGTCTCCATGAGTGCACTGATGGATTCCATGTGGCGTTCCGGCGGCCGGAAGAAGTCGACAACTCCTACGACAGCATTCGGATTCCAAATGATTTCCAACGGCTTCAATTTCGTCTTGACGGCGAAGTCGGCCTGGCCATCCAACGGGTTCTGTTCCAGCTGCAATTGGAAAAAAGGCTCGTCATCGGATTTTTCCAGTTCCAAAATGGAGAGTCGCTTGTTCTTCATTCGGTCCGGAGCGTCCTTGACGCGCACGATTTCAGGAAATTGACTGTTGGGCGTTGTCCCATCATTCACACGAAGACCGCCGAGGCTAACATCCGTGAGGAACGAGTCTGGCCTTATCAGAGCCTTGGCCTTGAACACGTCGAAGTGCAAGCTCAGCACGTCCGCTGTACGGCCGTGTGGATTCTGCTTCAAGGTGAAACTGCCGGTGCTAAGAGATGTCTCGACCTGGAACTTGATGCTGTCTCGCGGCGTCTCAACAGAATCAGCCAAAGCTGCTTTCTCATCAAAATCAATGGCCTCGTAAAGCTCCTGGCGCTGCTCCTCTGTTATCTGGGTGTTCTCGTCTGATTCTGTGGTTTTTGTGGCTGGTTTGGAACCCCATATCCAGGCTCCCCAGCCCTGCTGTTGCTGCTCTGGCTGCTGTTTGGGCGGTTGGTTCTTCAAGGCTGCTGCGTTTTCTTTCCTAAGCTGGTTGCGGGCCAAGGATCTCCAGAACCGAAGATCTTCGTATTCCAGTTTCCATTCAAGACTGTTGAGGGCATCGCTTTCCTCGGGCGATAGCTGCTGATTCTGCTTCTTTTTCTTGAACAGCTCGATGTACCGCAAACGATCATCCCGCCTCTCTTTGAAGTATTCCCATGACCACCGACGATTCCGCTCATGGATTTTGCTGAGTATCGCGTCTCCTGCGAACTTGAACCATGCTCGGGGGTCCTCCTTGGGCGTGACACCTTTGGGTTGGTACTTCTTGTATTCCTGGTGCCGAATGAAATAGTGGAAGAGGTCGACCAGCATCAGCGCATCCCGGTACTGATGGTCATCCAGGACGACTCCGATCTCGTCGAAAAGCAGATTCGCCTTCCACTTTGGTGCACGAATATCACCGGATTTGTCCATCTCGATCTTGGCCTGGCCGCTAACAGGTTTGAGGATGAACTGGTGGTCGACATCGGAATTGCCGTCGGTTTTACCGATCATGGCCTTGAATGTCTTGATCATCTCGTCGTGCTCCAAAGGAGGTTTTTCGGAGGAATCTGTCTCCCTTCCTGTGCCGTAGAGTTTGGTGTCCGTGTTCCAGTACACAGACAAGGCGCCCAGAGTTGCCAGCTTGTGGGTGGTTTTGGTGGAATCCTGAATGAAGGTGGGCTTCCACTCGCCGTCCGTGCTGATAGCACTGAATTCTTCAAGAGTAACACCCAAAGCAAAGGGGTGTCCGGGAGCCGATATGGAGTCTTCATACCGAACGTGGATGTTCTTGATGGTGACTTGCAGGTTGTCGACAATCTTGGTAACAAGACTCTGGGTGAAGCTCTGGCTCTTTTTCTGCTCTTCTTGAGAGAGTCCCTCCTGCGATCGTTCCTTCAGCAATTCGGCTGAGTCCAGCTTTTCGGTCTTGATTCTCTGCTTCCGGCGCTCTTCCTCTTCCTCGTTGTATGCTGCCTCTTCTCTCGGACTCGCTAGCAGAAACACATTCTCGATGAAAACCTTGACGGGAGCGCCACGGAGATTCGACCAAGGAATAGTAAGGGTCAGGGCGCCGAGATGGCCCTCGACGACATTGATAGGCAGTTTGAGCTGGTCGAGAGCTTCCTTCCGTAGTTCGAGGTCTCGCAAGACGACATCTCCGGACCAGATACCAACTTTCAGCTGCGTAGGGTCGAAGTTCTTGACGTACATGCCCAGGAAGCGGTTGAGTAAACCGGAGACGAGACCCTCAAGCATGATGGGCGGTGAGGTGGCCGGTTACCCTGGCCTGGGGGGTATTTGGGTGTTTTCTAGAGGAAGGAGGGCATGGGGTTTGAGGTTCGATTGGGTTGGTTGTTCAGCTCTTCGAGTGCCTCCAAGGCATAGGACTCAGAGCCTTGGGTTAGTCGTGAGGTTGAAAAGGGCAGCAAGAACACCAAGTCGTCATAGGAGGACAGAACTATTGGTCACGATGGTATGTTAGTGTTTATGCAGCCAAGTTGAGCTCTGCAAGTCAGACCAGGGCACCCTGTGGGATTTACTCACTGCAAATGCAAAGGAATGAATTCGAAGAGCCTGAAAGACTGCGGAAACTCCAAGAAGGACACACCGAGGTTGAGCCTGACGAAAGTTGGACAACAAGCAAAAATGGTAATCAAGGGAATGGTCCGATGGGCTTTGCGCTTGTAAGAAGACGTCATGCTTGATTGCAGCCGTTGGCGGGGATAAGTGTGGCAGCGCTTGTGGCACAAGCAGGGAAGGTGATCCCAAATGACTGGGCCCTGCAAGGATCCTAGCTTGACTCTGTGGGGGTCAAGCCACACTTCTGTGCAGGGGTCCCATGTATGATCCGATTCCCAAGACCTTGGACGTGGAACCACGACATTCACTGATCATTCTTTATGACAGTCAGGAGGAGTGTATATGCCAGCTTCAAGTGCTATGACAATGTAAGCTTAACAATGCAGATCAGCCTATGATCCGCAATATCAAAGCACATCAGCTGAACTTTACTGCCCCCGAAATCCTGCCTGGCTTGTCACTCACTCTTGGGGTATTATAATCATTCAGCTGACAGATAGTTGAGATGATGGTGATCAAAGTGCCTAGCTACCAGCAATCATTCCAATGGTCTTGAATGCTACCAATGCACAGAGCGTCCAAGCAGAACAGATGCTGCAAGACGATCAATCCCATTGACCTTAGAGATGTTCCCTGTGCCATGGTCTTGAAGGCATGGTAAGCAATTGTGCCCACCTCAAAAACCGCCTCCACCACCCATTCCTCCATCGAATCCTCCTCCTCCGAAGCCGCCACCCATTCCTCCGTCAAAACCGCCTCCCATGCCCATGCCCCCTCCGCTCATCGCATCGCCAATCATAACGCCTCCGAGCAAGCCCCCTCCAAGACCAAGACCGAGACCAAGAGGCATACCGTAGCCTCCACCATAGCCGTAGCCGCCAGGACGACGGTACGGTCCAGTCGGTCTGACATAACGCGAACTCGGCGCGCTATACATGCCCGCCGAGTATGGGTTGAACATGCTGCGCCCGCCAAGTCCTCCCCTAAACCCGTCGTCATACTGCGTAGGAGGCTGCACATACACCTCGTTGCCGTCCTTGTCCTTCCCAATTAGCTGCGGCTGTCCAGTCTGTACCGCCTTCAACATCGCCTTCCGAATTGCAAGATGGCGCTGGTACGCCTCCTTCTCCGCCTGCGCACGCTTGCGCCGCTCCGTCTCCCGCTGCTCGTGCGTCGTACCCGTCATCTTGTTCTTGAGCTTGCGCCCGAGACTGAGCTTCTCCGGCCGGGGCGGGAGATTGCTGTCATGGTGTTCGCGGTCGTCTTCCTCGTCCGTGTGCTCCGCCATCATGTCCGCCTGGCTGGGTTGACGGTGGAACATGGTGGGCTCGGCCTCGATGCGCTCCCGCTCTTCGCGCGAGAGGGACGAGAGGTACTGCTCGTCGTCGTACGGGTGTGTCCAGACGGAGCGGGGTGGTTCTTTGGTGGTGTCCACGAAGAATTGGTGGCCGGATTCGGTGTCGAACGTCCTGACCCAGCCATGGGGCAATGGGCGCGTCTCGTCTTCCATCGATCGTCGGCGGTCTTGGGGGATGCCATTGCGGTCCGGTAGGTTTACTTGCGGTTGGCCGGAGGATTGGCCGCTGGTGTTGGCCGCTGCAGGTGCCTTTGAGTATGGTGGTGGAGGCTCGTCTGGGATCTCGTCGCGTGCCATGATGATCGATGGACGGTGTGTTGCTGTAAGTGGGGGAAGGTTGTTGGTGGTCTGAGTTGCAGTAGGGAAGCTCAAGTGGGAAGTGCTGAACTCGGGATTTTCTAGGATTTCAGAGTGAGGAAGTGTTAGATCTAGCAGCAACCTCATTCCAGAGGTCTGACATTGCTCAATACAGGTTGTATCGACAGTGTGTGCACGCAGGCAGTGACGACATCGGGTCGTCATTCCCTAATAGGCGTAGCCACAACAGTCAACCCTGAAGAACAAAGGTACCGGCTTTTTTTGTTTTCTTATTTTTCGAATATCTTCACGATACCAGACAATATTTCGAGATATTTTGCTGATGTTCAAGGTGTTCTGGGCTCCGCTCACCGGGAGCATCCAGGATCCTCGTCGTCCCCACTGATTTCTGGAAGATACACGCCTCATGTTTCCACGCGTCCTTTTTCTGGTCCGCATTTGCATATCTAGGTAGGCACGACGAGAACCGATCCCAGGCTCAGGAGCCTACGCAGTCTTGATGAGCGTTGTGCTTTGGAAGAACTGAATGAGACGGGCCTCGAGCGAATCCAAAGCGCCCATCCGTAGTACAGCACACAGCTTTGTGTCCGGTCCTCTCGCCATAACAAGCGATGCTGCTCATTCCACACCGTCGTGAGAAAGCCAATTCAGGGAATGAAAAGCGACGAAATATACCCTGATTCGAAAACGGCTTCTCAGGCCAGGATGCCATAAAATGGATCTGGCCCACAGCCACACGACACCTCGAAGCATACAACCCCATGGCGTCGTATGCAAACCGACGATGCTGAGAGGCCATGCCATTTCCAACCTCTGCCACCCAGGCTGCTGGCGCGTTGCGTCTAGATCCATCATGCGGGCGTCCAATTATGTCAAGAAACCCCGCCAGCACTTGAGGGACAACAGGACGATACTCAGGGACGTCTGCGATGTCTTGGTATATCATGGAATTGTTCAGTCTGCAGCATTCTACTACCTTCTTTCCAAAGTTTCAAGCTAGCGCCCACCGTTTCCCTCATGGTCGAAAATATCTAGCGCTGCGCTATCGTCTCTTGGCTGGGTTGGCAGTCCGCCCATTTGCTTCAGCTCAACTCTGAAATCCAGGAAGACTTGGCCACGACGCTGAGAAATTCGGGATGAGTTCACATCAAGCTGCAGATTTGCGCATTTTTTTTCAATTATAAGATCGCTGATATGGTCGCCGTTTTAGCACGAGTTGGCCGACCGTGCTGCTGTCTATACTAGACGACAGACATATTTCGAGTTTGCTTGGATTCCAGCGACGCGAATATATCCGATTTGGCTGGGCCGGTCCTTCCATATTTGTGTCCATAAACCTTTTCCACTAAGCACCTTCCAATATGCGTCTTCCTATCCTTGAGCTCCTTCTGGGTGCTACTTTTTCTTCAGCATTGCCTCGAAACATTCCCAGTTTGCGTACATCCAGGGCGTTTTCTTCTGGACTCATTGATTCGAGAGACTTGACTTTGATCCCCAATCAACTTCGGGCTGTTGCTGCTGCTGCCCCAGCCGTTCCTGAAGCTGGTCAAGAAGCAGCAGCTCCCACAGGAGCACCACCACCGCCGCCGCCGCCACCGCCAGTGAGTCCGGAAGAAGCAGCAAAGCTTGCTAAGGCCGAACGAGACCGGGAGGCCGGACGGCAGGCAACGGAGGCAGGCAAGCAGGCTACAGAAGCTGGGAGGCAGGCCACAGAGGCTGCAAGGCTGGCTGCAGAGGCAGCCAGGGGTGGAGCAGCGGCTCCTCCTCCTACTCCGGGTGCTCCGCCTCCTGTTGAAGGCCAGACTCCGCCTGTTCAAGGCCCAACCCCCGGAGAGCCAGTTCCCGCTGCTCCAGCACCCGCTGCTCCAGCACCCGCTGCAGGTGGTGCTGCAGCGCCACCAGCTCAGTGCGCAGGCGGCCCCATACTCAAGGCTGATGGCAGTGTCGAACGCGCAGGCTTCTTTGGCTCGGTCAACTCTGTCGAGGGAGGTTTCAGAAAGCAGGACCTTCTGTTTCCACTGAACGTAAGTTCTCAATGGATTATTTGGAAACCCGTCCCGAGCTTTTCAGCAACCTTTTGAAGAATAAAAGTGGCTGACATAGGTGCTTGCATTACAGTCTGCCGGCAATTTGGAAGTTGAATACAACGGCACAGCCCCTAACAGGATTGTGGTCGCTCCAAGAATGGCGGCTGTACCTCCACCACCTGGCTTCCTCTACGTCGATCCCATGACATTCAGCATCACAACCGAAACGCCACCCACTCCCGGCGATCGGCTCAAGGTCGACTATCAATTCTCCCAGGCAGTCAAGGCAGCCAGCAACGTGGCTCTGGGCACCATTGGGAGGTTGGACCCTGCGAGCAATCAGTTTGTCATCACTGGTCTAGGAGAGTTTGAATTTGAGGTATGTTTCTGTCCAAATGCTACATCATCTTCCCTGACAGCTTTGCGTCCATCGTCAGCAAGGAAATGAGATCCGTGTGAGTGGCTGATTGAACGGCGGTAACAGCGCGAAGAGAATGAATGGTCACTCACGGTTGAGAATCTGAATGGTGAATGGGCTGCTTTTGTGCCTGTGGGAGGGCCTGCTCCGGCATCTGGACAACCAGCACCTGGGCAACCAGCACCTGGGCAACCAGCTCCTCAGGGAAATCCTGTTCCAGCACCTCAAGGACCACCAGCACCCCACGGAGCGCCCGCAGCAGCACCTCCTGCTGAGGGCTAGAAGCACGTTTGGTGCTGACCTACTTCCAGGACGCTTCCTTTCTACTATCTCCGAGGTAGTTTATTCTGGGAATAGTTCTGATTAGTAGTGATATCTGTGCTTGTGTTGTGACCACCTGCAACACAGCTGGCTTGGATGAGATCTTTGTCCTTTGGCACATGGCAACCAATGAGAATAATTCTGCCAGTCCGGGCAAGTGTACAAATATGATAACATTCTCTGTTCCTCTCAAATTCTTTGTAGAAGTATTTATACGTATTGTGCATATGTCTAGACACCAAATACAACAGCATGCGTGCGTCTGAAGCAAGTATGAACAAGAAAACGAATCCAAGTCTCCCAACACAGATCCCAGGCTGATGCATGTCATCCCCACCACTAGTTCGCAGCGGTCCAGAGTGCCGGGCCAGGAAACGGGTACGTAGTCTGGCCGGTGTACAGATTGTACTTGATACCGGGGTCAGTCTTGGTGTACAGACTTGTGCCTGCTACACCTCCAGTCGGTGAGACAGTACCGCTGCCGGATACTTTGAGATTCAAGCACTGGACCTCACATTAGCTATTGACAATAGGCAGGGAAAACGGATTTGACGTGGGAGAGAATCTTACCTGGGGATAAAGCTGAGCACCGTTATCGCTCGCAGCACCGTGAAGAGCGATGATCTCGTGACGAAGCACATAGTTCCCCGGAGCCAGCTTCGCCGGGATCGTAAGTGACGTGGTGAAGTTGCTGGAAGGGAGCGGATCGGTGGCCCATCGTCCATTGCTCAGGCCTGCCTGCGAAATCTTGGACCAGCGAAGCGCACCAGGAGTCAGGGTGGTGCACTGGCCGCCGCACGGGGCGATGTAGTTGATGATGGGCCCCTTGTGGCTGTCACTCGGCCACGTGTTCCAGGGGATCTGGATTGTCTGCCCGGCCTGGACGTTGACGTAGAGCGAGCTGGGGGTGGCGCTCTTGTGGCAGTTGATGTCGGCTGTTCCCAGCGAGTTGGGCTCGACGAAGCCTAGGTCCTGGTTCAACGACTTCCATCCTGCTGACTGGGGCTGGCTGCCAGACGGGGAGTAGAACCAGACGGGGTCGGCGCCTGGAGTCCACGTCGAGCCGGCTCGGATGCCGGTGACGAAGCCATGGGCGGCTGTGGTGTCCAGAAGGGCGGACAGGGCGCTGAGGATGAGCACTGAGGAATGCATCTCGATGATCTTGACAGGACTCAGTTGGTTGGCTTAGGCAAGCGTAAAAGACTTTGAGGAGTTCCTGGACTATTATTTTCAATTCCTCGTTATATGTTCTCACATATATATACTTTTGACTCTTCGAGTCTACTCATGCTTCATATCGCCAGACGAATTCCAACTGACCTAGGTGCACAGCCAAGCACACTGCGGATCTCACGTTCCGTTTCGTTTGTGGTCATTGTTCACATGAGTTGACAGAGCCAAAGGACTATCAGCACATCGCGGCTGACTTGTGTCAAGAATAGGCATGGTGGGATTGGCAGAGTAGACTTGGGCATTCTAAGGGGCTTGGTCCTAGCTTGATTCAATTTACCTGGGTCGACTGCTGAGCTCAGTGTACTTTATCCGGAATTGACGTCTGTGCCGCGCGTGACAGGCAGGACTAGTGACAGGAAGAATTCAAGCCTTGGGAACATTTTCCGTCCAAGAGCTCCTGGCTTGGCTTCCGGTTAGTTACATGACGTGACACGAAAACGCACCTCAAGTCAGTTATTAGTTTCCCTAACTTTCAGGCGAAATCCGCGTATGGCGAGGCAGCACGGGCGGAGGCATTCCACCCGAGAATTCGACTTCTGTTATTCGCGAGCCAAGGAATGACATATAGTACTGAAATCATCGATTCGAGACTTGGCATGCCAGAGCACAGATTTGTGAGCTCAAATGTAATGGAGGAGAATGAATACATCGTCTGTCAATGGTACTTAGTACTTACCAGTGAACGCCCGTGACCGGGCGTCCGGGCTGAAATGAAAGCCACATCGATGCCTCCACTGATAGAATTAGGCCTAGAATTTGTGCAATCTTGAAATTCAGAACTGTTCTAACCGTTCTTTTTGTGGTTCCCTGGTCGGTTTCCTGCGTCTTGTGGACCTTTAAGGCGGAAGATCAGTGCGGTGCTTCCTAAAGTGGTGAAGGAGGATGTTGACTTGCTCGGGTTAGGGTTGGCGGACTCCTCCGCGCTTATCTCATGTTACCACTGGATATCTCAGCTAAGCTCATGACAACTGAGATAAATCCAACGACATCGAATTTTGCTGCCCTTACTTCATGTGCCAAAGACACCATGATTGTCAGGTAGACTCGTGATAGAGAACACGTTTCCCATTTCCCCATCGCCAAACTCCCAGTCACCTTCCTGTCTTACGGTCGCACTTTTAATTCCAGGCTGTGACTTGAAATACACCAGACAAAGCTGCGGGCTTCCGAATAGTGACGGATCGCAGCTGAATCACAGAGTGCTCAGCAAACTCCAGCCATAAACCGTGACTCATCAGCTCTCATCGCCCATTAGAATATCGAAATTCTAATCCGACATTCTTATCCCTTGGCATCTCCCAAGCTTGGCCAGTAGGTAGGCCCATGACGTCTTTCTTCGGTGCGTTCTCCCGATCGCGGGGAGACGCCTGGTTTTCTGTTGGACGGGCATCCTCGTTCCCAGACATCACCAGCGAGGACAACTTGCAAATACGTGATCTTCGCCCTTGCAAAAACGGAAACAGCGATGTGACTGGGTGCAAAGTCTTTCATGTGCCCAAGGAGAATAGCTCGGCGGCCACTGAGGTCACGCTCCACGAAACAGGGCCCCCCGCAGAAGCTGGCGGGCTGAAGGATCAAGTTCTCGTGTTCCAGTACAAAGGCAAATTTCACGCCATAAATCATGTAAGCTCGTTCATATACATATGGGGGCTTATGCCTTGCTAACATGGAGTCAGGAATGTCCGCATTCGTCCTACCCGCTCTCGAACGGCCACCCGTTCGATATTGAAGACTTCGGCATAGTCTGGAGCGCGGGGATCACTTGCCCCAAACATAGCTGGTCATTCGACCTGAGCAACGGTAGAAGTGATCGAGGCAGTTACAGATTGCAGGTGTGGGAAGTTGAGGTGCGGCCTGTCACCGCACCAAACCCAGATACTCCCCAGAGCGAGGACGAAGACTCCGAGGTTTGGGTAAGGAGAAAGCAACGATTGGGCTGAGATTACACCAAGATATCCGTCCAAGTCTCTTGGAACAATGCTGGAAGACGAGGCTCCGTCTCTCATTGTACTTGATTGCCAGCACACCGGCCTGCACACCCACATTCCAAGAATTACCATCCTCCATCAACCTTTTCACCGTCGCCTTGGCCTGGTCCAATTACTCCGTCGAGACACCGTCCGCTGCGAGCCTCTTCTGAACACCCTCTGACCAGACCGCAATCGCGTGGCCAAACCAGGCTGTCCCTTCTACGCTGGAGGTGACCCTGCTCAACACCGATATCTCCGTTGTGGCACTGCTGAACCCAACGGTCTTCAGTACGGAGGGCACTTCTCCTTCTGGCGGGTTCCCAGACTCAATTCTCACATTGAGCATCATCTGCAGCCCTTTGTTCCTGTCTATCACACCGTGCACACTCTCGGAGACCAGTGGCACGCACACACGTCCCGCGTCGCCATCACGCCCCCCCAGTTTGAGAACGCGGTATATCTCTCTCATCGACCCCGTGGATCTTGCCAGACCATCCTTTGCGGCACGCAGATGGACAAACTTCTGGCCTGAGTAGACGGCATCGACAGTGTTGTCCTCGAGAAGGAGGCCCGCGAGTACGCTCACCTCTTGGAACGCGAGCTCGCCGAGTCCAGCATTATCTGTTTCTGAGGTGGCCGCCTTGTCCTCGTCGAGTCGGGCCCGAGCCACCGAGAGCGACTCGGATGAGTTGTCGATGCCAGTGACGGAACCTGTCGTCGCAATCTTCGCAAAGTCGATGGTAATGCTACCTGGACCGCAACCGACGTCCAGAATCCGGGAGCAGGGCTTCAGATGGGGAAGGAGATGTGCTGCGTCGCTCGCAGTTGTTCCTCGCTCATACACTCTGAGGATGACCTTGGAGTAGCCGACTTTGTAACTCCCACTGGTGCTTGCTGCCGCCTTCACGATCTTGGGTCGGAGCATAATGGCGATACTGGTGAACAGATTTGCTGAATGAGGCAATCTCAGAGTCGCTAGATGGCTCGGTAGAGTTTGATAGTATCGAGCCTTTTATTGAAATCAAATCAGCAACTGGTATGTAAGACCCTGCGCCATTGCTGCGCATTCTGTGCTGTCAAACCTATATCCTTCGATCCACGCATCGGAGGGAAAAGGGTCATCTTTGCAGTCGTATTTGTTCCCGGCGCTAATATTGATGTTGAACACGGAGTAGGGACTCCCAAGACGTGCTTTTGCTGTGTTTGCTTCAACAAGTCCGCTTGACCACCTTTGAGCTGGTGACCGGGCACAGAAAAAAGCTTCCTTAAGAGATCGGGCAGCCGTGTCCTGCAAAATGAACAGTCCGACTCCGACCAATGTCTCGCCCCGAGTGTACAGGCGCATCTGGCACGCGCTCCGCAGCTTGTCAGTTCTAATGCTCTAAAGCTGCCCAGGTGAGCTCGGTGGGCTGCCGTGTCCAGCCCTGGCACCGGCTGCACTGTATGTTCCTTTTCAGCGTGGCAGTGTCAGCGTCGCACCTTTGCATCCCTACACGCTCTCTCATGAACCCTGCAGTGGAAGGTGTCCCCGTACGAACAAACTAGCACTTTTTTATACAAATGTACGTGCAGATGACCTAGGTCTGTGCTTGAATCCAGAGCCTTGTAAATGAGAGCAGATGGCATTTGAAAACATCTATGTCTCTACTACTCTCACGCTATTTCCGCCCCGTCATACTCAGGTGGCCCTCTAGCCCTGTCAACTGAAGAAACTTCCTTTCCATCCTTCAGCAACCTCGGCCGCAACGAGCTCGTGGACTTCGCGTTTGTCAGGAAAATCATTCTCTCATTGATGGGTCTCTGAAGCGTAACTTACTAGCAAGAGCGGGGTGGTAGTTGTTCCACCACAAGCACGTCGTCCCGTCGTCATCGAAGCAGGTAGCGTTCGCTGCACCATAGGCGGTCGGATTGTCTATTGCCGTCTGGAAAGGGACCGTCGTGTTCACAAGCTTTGCGGTGACGCCAGAGTTGGCGGAGGTGAAGGTCGCTAGGTTGCTGGCCAGCCGATCGTTGTACTGTGTGATGACCTCAGCCTCTTGGGCGGCTACCTCTGGGCCATAATCAAGCATGAAAGGGGATTCTTGGATCGCTGTGATCATGAGGTCAGTGAAATGCACACAGCCCTGACAAATCAAGAGACTTTGGGGAGACTGGACGTACGAGGGACGCTCAGCAACACAAAGTTGCGCGCACCAGCATCGTAAAGGATCTGCAGCTGTTCGAAATAGACGACCATGATGGCGTCCAGTATATCAGTGACATTACTCTGGTAGTAAGTATTCCCAACGTCGTTGACACCCATCCAGACCCCGAACAGAGTTTCCTCGGACGTCCATGGCGCCGTGGCTGGACGGCTGGCGATACTGTTGCTGAACTCGGTGACTTGGTCGACGAGGCTCAGAACTGTCGGCTCGTAAGGTGCCACGATTTCAGCGTCTGTGGTCGCGCCTCCGTATGCGAAGTTGTACGACAGCAGTGTGGACAGGTTGTACTCTGAGACGAGCAGACCGATCCAGTTGGCGCCGCCTGGAGACATCCGAGTCAGTAGGTACTCAGGTCAGCGAAGATTGAGCCACGCTCATCAAGCTGCTGGCCTTGTGGGTTCGGGAAGTCACGTACCAGCTGTGGTATACCCTGGGAAGGACGGGTTGCCCAGTGGACTTGCAGCATTGGGGAGAGCCCCGTCGATTTCGAAGCCGGTCTGAGAATACGAGTCCCCGCTACTGTTGTATCAGTCTGTGAAATCCATGAAGATGACAGTTGGGGTTTCGTACAAGGTGATGAAATACTGCGTTTTCGAGCTATTTGTAGCAGATCGCGGTCTCCAGTTTCGATCTCTATTTCGGCTTGAGGCAAGATGTGGGTTTGGACTGGCTGCAGTCACTACAACGGCCGCGTAGGCTGCCAGAGAAATGTAGTTCAATTTCATCCTGAAGGCAGTCTATTGTATCGAGCTGGTGGATTTTTGATACCACTGCTTTGACGTGAGTAGCCTCCTAGTCAAAATCCTAACTAGACGCAGGCATCCTGTCATTTTTGTCGGGAGGTGCGTGCCTGGTAATATACCAATTCTGGGTCCAGAGAGGGGCCGTATGCAAAGCAGAACGACTTCTCCGTGCCATTTTTTTATGGACATGCCTACTCCGTAATCCCTTCCGGTATCTCGTTCATTGGCGGGTTATTTGCAGAAGTGGTGGCAGTGTGGGGAGCCAGTGGAAATGAAGGGGCACAGGGGATGCTTGGCCCTCGTTGTTCTCCCGGCTATATTGCTTGCATATACTAGACAGTCTCCGGAGCATGAAGACCGCTGTCTCCAAAGCTTCGCTAGCGCTCGGCCCGCACTCCCGACTATAATACATTCCCAGGATGTTGCCGTCCCCTGTGATCGGGACTCGGCAGTGAATATCAAAGAGCTGGTGCCTGTTCTGGAAGCGAGCCAAATAATTTTGCGGCTGAGTCCTTCCTCCCGGAGTAATATCCGGGTTCATGACCGAAATACAAATGTCTCATTGTAGTGAAAAATACCCGGGGAGCTGGAAAAATGTAAGTCAGAAGATATATAATTAATTATGGACAGAGCAGAGTGCTCTTCAGAACAGCTCGACCGATGATCGAGGTGTTGGAAGACTCCCATGCATTTCCTGGTTTCCGGCACCATATTCATCATTCCTGCCCCCAGCATCACCGAGAAATCGAACCACCATCTCAGCGACCAAATATCCGTCGTCCATTTCCTCCTTTCCAGCGTCGCCAATGTTGTCACCTCCTGCCGTCTCCCCTGACGGCATGGTCCCCTCGGCACCGAAGATCCTACATGTCTCGTGATTTTCGAACTTGTCGAATTCAAAATGCCCTTGTAGCGTGAGCACTCGTCCTTGCTGATAGATCCCTTGGACGGCACAATTCTCAGTGGACCCCAGCAGAATCCATGGCGGGGGGAGCGATGAGTACGATGGGTCTAGCACGACCTGGTCTTCATGTATGAATTGCAGGCGCACCGTGGGAGGCACGACAATATCGGATGTGCGGCTGATCGAGCGCAAGGTCATGTCCTCAAAGTTCTCGCCTTCATCTGGACTTGGTAGCCGGCCACCACCATAAGAAGAGATGTCCTGGTTCCTCAAGGAGGTTTTCTCGACATCTTCTCGGAATGTTTTCCTGAATTCGTCCGTCAAAACCACCGCCGATATGCCGATCTCCCATCCATTAGGGCTTTTCATCACTCGAAGGCCAGAATCGCCCAGCAAAGCCTGGCATATCACGTGGTGGCCAAAGCAACTGCCAAAAATCCTGATGTTAGGGTGGTTTCTGTACAGCTTGACCAGGTATTCCTCGAGCTCCCGGATCCACGGCTTTGAGTCGTATGACGAGGCCGCCGATGCCGTTACTATCACAGCGTCGACTTCAGATAGGGACTCGGGATATTCGCCCTGCACCACGTTGTACACCGCGTGTGTGATGAGCACTGCCTCGTCGGTCCGGCGTGCCGCGTCCTTCAGCACCCGGTAGAGCACGTCGCCGAACGTGCCCATGTCCGCGTACGTATTTGGGGTGGATGTGTCGGCATTAAGCATGGCTATGCGGAGATGACACGTTCTGGAAGCCATCGCTAGGAGTGTTGGTGGCGGACTACGCACCCGCTGTGAGATTCGTGGCGGCGGAAGGGTCACCAGCAGCGAGTCAGCGCTTTAAGGTAAAGTATATAAGCCAAGTCGAGATGGAGGGACCCAGCAGGTCTGATCGAACATGCAGATGCTTGAATAGTTTCAAGAGAATCTGGGCATATGCTTATTCGATTATCTAGGTGTACGTACTCTAGGCTCGGAGTTTTGAGAAGTTCACCGCCAAAACCAACCGAGTGGGGTACTCCTTAAGGGATGACCCACAACTTCACACCTTAAGTTATGAAGCCATGTTTCCTCCCTTCCGACACCATTGTGAACTAACTTAGCGATATTTGATAGCTGGCCCGGATAAGCGGTCCTCAACCTTTGTCCGGTCGCCGTCGTCAGTGAACCGTGCAGGCCGAGCACGCAAGAACAACACGTGCGGCGTGCCAAAGTCGCAACGCTGCAAAGTCGGATCAAGGTTTGTTGAAATCGACGACGATGCGACTGAGATATGTCAGCTGGTACAGTTTTATGAGTGGGCAGGAGACAGCTTACCCAGCTACTTGACCATTGCGCAACTTCTGGACAGACTCGTTCCACTGGGACAGGCCCACGACGGTCGGCTCGTGGTGGAGTTTTCCTGGCGCGCAGCTGTGTTAGTGTGAGGATCTTTCTGGAAACTGTCTTTCAGTATCTTACCCCATTTTGCAAATTCCAATGCCTCATCAATGTCGCTCAAGGGGCTGACCAGACTCCCCTTGATACTTTGGTTCATGAACGCCAGCCGTGACGGCTCGAGGTCGATGTGATACTTGCCGTCTGGGGGCAGACCAATACTTTGAGTTCCCCACGGCGGTCAGCAACTACCAGAAATTCTGGGTTTTAACACAGGTATTAGAAGGACATACCACATGACGACGGCGCCGGGCCTTGTGCCGAGATAGTTCAGCGAGACTGGATAGGCCTGCACGGCAGTGACGAAGACACCATGAGCGCCACCTCCGGTGATCCTCACGACTTCAGCGCAAGGGTCCTCGACTTCCTTGAAGTCCACGAACTCCAGTGCACCCGCCTCCTTGGTTAGGGCTTTTCGATCGGCCCCCGTGTCGACCACGATCGGCCTGAAGCCCATCGCAGAGGCCAGCTGGACGCCCTGAATGCCCACGCCTCCCCCTCCGCCGGGAAAACAAGCCCATTGGCCAGCCCTCAGGCCCGATGCCTTCAGCGCAGTGTATATGGTCGAAGCGGAGCACATGACGGGGCCGGCGATGTAGTCACTCACGCCCTCTGGAATGACGGTGGTATACCGTGCGGGCGATCTGACGTACTGCTTATAAGATCCTGCGTCGTGTAGTGTGAGCTCAAGATCAAACATATGACCCTCTTCGACCTCCTCAGTGAGCAAGCAAAGCCTAGGAGTGCGACTCACCGTCGACATGAAGTCCGGTATGCACTCCACTGGGACAGTAGTTGTCCCGCCCAGTTTTGCACTGGTCACATGAGCCGCAGGAGTCGAACACAGGCTTCAGTCCAGCGCGCTGGCCAACTTTGAGCTGCGTCACACGGTCCCCAACTTTGACGATCACGCCTGCACCTTCGTGTCCTGCGCAGATTGTCCCAAACGAGGACATGGGAGGGGTAGCCCAGTCGTTCATCATGAAGTGAACGTCGGACATGCACAGGCCCGTGGCGTTGAGCTTGATGAGGACATCGTCCGGTCCTAAGGTTTCGCTTGTCAGAACACTAATGCGCACGTGGTGGAGGGTCGGGAGGTAATGGACGGGCAAATAACAGGCAATGCATACCAATCTCCGGCACGGGAACCTTCTTCACTTGCACCTCGAAGTTGGGTCCTTCGTTGACGACCACGCCTGCGATGCACTCCGCTGGAATCTCAAAGGTCATGTCTCCGTTACCGTTAGCCATCGTGTCTCGTACTTAATAAAGCCGATGTTGAAACTTCCGAAGTAGGATTCCACGGGATTGTTCGGTGCACGAAAGTTCGAACTCAGGCAGTATTTAGGCCACTTCAGGTCAATAGTCAAGTGTCGTCACGCAGCGTGATACTGCGTGTGGTTTCATCACCGGGCGGACTTGCTGAAGTCTTGTATTCTTTATTCAAAAGAACGCCCGCTCTATTCTCCAAAGGTCCAAACGGGGGCGCGGGGTACATTTCGTCACCGAAACACTCCTCACAGATCTGCCATGCAAGCCGTGCTTCATGTTGGAGTATTCCCGAATTCGTCCACCTTGGCCCCTCTCGGACCTCCTGACCGGCGAGCGGGAGATCATTCATCCCGAACACGGCGACATACTTGTGTAGACCTTGGTCGTATTCACGAGAGAAGAACTGACAACTTCATCCCGAACACGGCGACACACTTGCGTAGGCCTCGGTCGTATTCACGAGAGAACGAGAGAAGAACTGACAACTTCTTCCCAACGCTCGCATTCTTATCATTGATGAATTCGAGGTAGCAGAATTCTGCCACGGAGACCTCGGGAGCTGCTCTGTATAATACCCTCCAGCTTGAGTTGCCTGACGAACTTGCCTTTGACCTCATGCGGGAGCTAATTTCACGCCGTCAGAAGATGTCTTGGTGTTGACTGTAGTGCGCATGCCGCGAACGGAGAGGAAATACGAAACTATCAATATAGACCCAGCACGTGGCAGTGCACTGATCAGTATAGATCCTGGTCCGGTTGGACGTCCTTCGAGTTGCGCCCCCGTGGCAAGAGAACCAAGAACTATTACTCCGTTGGCGAAAGAACACTATTTCTGGTCTAGGTGGCGGCTGGCTAGTGATGGACTCTGTATTCATGAGTCAAATACAGCCACCTATGAATACACTGTATTGTTCGTATTCTGGTGATGAATACGGTGTATTCATGGGTACCCACTTTGGTACGTACCGGCAGTATTTCTTTCGGGCTCATAATCAGAGCCCAATTCCCCCAGATCGCTACTCAAATCACGATGCAGATCGGACAATTCAGAGTCAGATGGAAAGTCGTCCTTTGGCGGTGCAATGGCGGTACCTAGAGTGATATCTGGCAGTTGGAAATTGAGAATACGTAGACCCACTTATTACTGTATCAGGAAGGCGGTGGCAGAGTCCAATACACGATACACGTATTCGTATTGAATAAGAGCAAGGTCACTTGTATCTTATTCATGAATACACTGTATCGTCCAACACTACGGCTGGCTGGCGTTGATGGGCTTCCACTATTGATTCTGTGCGCCATGTAGACGGGCAAGGCTTGAGACTGAGCCCTGGAGAGCAACGGTGTACTGCGAGGCCCTCCTTCAAGCACGAAAGAAAATCGATCTGGAATTCAAAAAACATTGGGACCATTGGCAGTTTTCCCCAATCGCTACCACAATTTGTGAGCAGGTGTGGATACTGTTTGTTCCTTGTCGCACTAGCTGCATGTGGCGATGATGTACACACTGCAACGCACATTCCGTCCGTCCACGGTATTTTCGAGACAAAATGCATCAGAGATGGTCCTTTTCCTTCTTGACATGAGTGGTTTCATTTATTACTTTGCTGACGATGTGACTCAAAAAACCCTAATCTAGGAATAGATCTGGTAAGCCCGTCCTGCAATCTCACACGTTGTAACATCACCGCACTTTAGTTCGTATGAGCTTGAGCCAAAATCTCACACGTCCCATTGTCACGTCACCTGTCAAACTACTGCTAATTTAAGCTTACTTTCAACGGTCCGACTGTAGAAGGTGTCTCGAAGATCGCATGCTGGATTGGAGGGTTCTTTCTAGCGTTGGCAACCTTCTCCACACGCCCAGGTTGAATACGAACATCTGAACACGTTGATTAAGGGCTCCACATGCACGTCGCCCAAGGGATGGGCGATGGGTACACAAAACAACAGGCGGTTCGTCGGCTCATGCCATGAATGCATCGCAGACGAGTTCTTGGCAGCCAGCTGACCATCTACATTCAAGCTTTACGAGATCCTAGGCAACGGAGATGCGTCTATGTCTCTAAATGATAGGGGCAAGGACGGTTTTGAGTAGTTCATAGTCTCAAGTGAAATGCCGAAGGCCTACGTATAAAAAGATC
Source organism: Ophiognomonia clavigignenti-juglandacearum (assembly GCA_003671545.1). Taxonomy (NCBI): domain Eukaryota; kingdom Fungi; phylum Ascomycota; class Sordariomycetes; order Diaporthales; family Gnomoniaceae; genus Ophiognomonia; species Ophiognomonia clavigignenti-juglandacearum. The sequence continues at coordinate 232,441 of PYFS01002316.1, read as the reverse complement.
ATTCCCAGCGGTCTGGTCGGAAGGAGTTGACCATAGTTGTCCACACCACACCACGATTCCTCCGTGCTATAACCACTGTACTTTCAACCCATTTGCTACCCATCAACTCCTCTTCACTCACCAATCATGCATGCCTATACTCTGCTCGCAGCAGCGGCCCTCTCTGGCGGCGCGTTCGCAGCACCCACCCAGACCCGGAGCAACTCGGTCTCCATGATGGCCGATGTCACGGCATGGACCATCACCGGCCTGAAGAGAGTCTGCAACACGGCAGACACATCGTGCACCTGGACCTTTGGCATCAACGACGGCACAAGCACCACCCCTTGCACAGAGGTCGTGACCGGAACGCCTGCCTCGCAGACCAACGGTGGACCAGCGACTTGCGGCGTAAGTTGAGCCCCTTCAAGCTCATCATGCTGAGGCGCTCAAGACTTGATGCTGACCAAGAGTGCTTGCAGGCGTACACCGTGACCTCCGGCTGGAGCGGCCAATTTGGCCCCGGAAATGGCTTTGTGCGTATTCTCGTTCCTGGAAAAGAGGCCTTCCATGTTCACTGCTGATACAGAAGCTCTACAGACCACCTTCGCCGTAGTCAACTATCCTGCGAATCTCATCGTGTACCCAGGCTATACCGACGCGGAAGTTGGAAACGGGACGGTGGTAACGCCAGACAAGAGCTACGCTCCACAGGCGGTGTTCTAGGCATTGGATGATTCTGCGCTTCCAATGTTCAGGAAGAACGGAATGCTTACCTGAGGCTATGTGGCGAGTAGCTGGAAGTCGGTATCAAAAAGGACAGAATTCCACTCCTCGCCGCTCGGTACCTTATGGGTATCTCACTTTGGCAGCCGTCACGGTAGCTAGAGCTGACATAGCAGTGCCTCGATATAAAATTCAACTACATGCAGACCAATGTCATCAGCCGTTCCCGGCCAGGGGCAAGAAATGGACCTTGATACACGGGTTTTCTGTGATTTCTTTCTCGTGCACTATGAGCAAAGTTGACATTGTCCCCAGGTGTCACTCGCGGCGCGGGCTCAGATCGATATATATACCAGACTGATGTGGTAATATCAGGGCCAAGGGCACATCCTGCCTCACGTGAGCACTCACAAACCTTCTGCTCATCTAGATCGCGATGTAAGTATAGTAGCGCTCCTATAGCCAAGTGAGAACGCCAAGACATATAAAAATCTACGCACCTATAGCATCGAGTATAAAACCAAATGCCGTCCGTGACCCCGGTTATCGGAAATCTTATTGTCTACCTATCGTTTGCTCGCCCTCATCGGTCGTCGTCAGGGCGTGGTCTGATTCTAGTGGTTTCTTGCAGGACAAGTACTATTTTCAAATCCATCCTGCTGTGCAGTGTCTGGACGACAGCCTTGGAAGACACGATTCCACTCCAATCAAAAAACTGACGAAGCCGGTACAACATGTCCAAGGAAGGAGAAGTGACCACCGGGCACGGCCTTGTGTTGGTGACTGGTGCGGGCGGGCCACTGGGAATTGCTATTGCCACTGAATTCGCCAAAGAAGGACGTGATATCCTCCTTCACGACTATGTGCCTGCCGAGCAAGCAGAGTCAGCGGTAAGTGACTTCAAGAGCCTCCGTTGTCTTCGCCTACAGAAGGAAACATGGCGTAAGAGTTCATAAGCAGCTAATCCTACCCTGTTCAGGCCAAGGCTGCAAATCCTGAAGTCTCGGTGTCATCAGTGACAGGAGACATACTCGACCCAGCATTTGCGGGACAGCTTTTCGACGCGCTAGGAGCCCGTCGCATCCACGTTCTCGCCCACGCCGGCGGCGTTGCCACTGCAGGCAAGGACAGCCACCACATCTTCGAGACCAACTTCACCGCTACGCGCAAGCTCGTGGAGACCCTCACGCCCCGGATGGAAGCAGGCGGCGTTATCGTCCTCATCGCGTCCCTCGGGGGCACCTTCATCAAGAACGCGCTCGTCGACCTCGGCGCAAAGCGCCACGCCAAGGGCTCGTGGTCGCCGACGGTCTGGCTGCTCAGCAAGACGCAGTACACCTCCTACGCGGTCTCGAAGCGCTGCATCCAGCTGTACGTCAAGCAGAAGGCGGCGGAGCTCGCGCCGCTGGGCGTGCGCATCGTCAGCGTGTCGCCCGGTCTGGTTGAGACGGAGGAGGCGCAGGGTGGTGGGCAGGAGGACTCGACACTCGCGACGTTCCTGGGACATGCGCCGATGAACCGCTTCGGCCGCCCCGATGAGATTGCGCCGGTCGTGGTGTTTCTGGCATCGCCTGGCGCGACGTACATAACCGGGACGGACATCGCTGTCGACGGTGGGCTTGCGTCGCAGCGCTGGAAGGCCACGCGGAACACGGCCACCTCGCTCGTGACGAATCGGCTCGACAAGATTCAGCAGCAGAATGCCGAACGGACCCGGATCGCGCACGCGAAGGCTCAACAGCGTCTGAGTAAAGTCTCCCCAGGTGAAGGAAATGGAGAGGGCGTGGCAGAGGGTGCTGCCTCACAGTCTTCCATTCGTCGTACTAGTGCTGCTTTTGGTAGCATCCGTTCACGGTTGAGCAGAATCCAGAGCGAGGGACTGGGAAGCTTCGGAGCAGCCCACACTACGAACGATCAAGAGAAGGCGCCCGTCGAGAAAACATCGACCGAGAATGCGGTTGCGGAGGCAGACAAAGCGCCAACGGTTCCCGATTCTGCCCAGGAAAGCACCGACAAGGTTGAAGGCGCCGCAGCAACTGAGGCTGCCACGGCTCAGGATACGGCTTCGGACGCGGCTCGTGTCCCTGAGGCTACTTCTCCCGAGGGTACTTCTCCTGAAGGCGCTGTTCTTGAAGGGGCCACTACTACACATACCGAGTATGCCGCCTCTAATGTCCAAGCAACCGCGCCGACAGCCAGCGAATCGACCGCCGCACAAGAAGGCAGCCACGGACTCAAGTCTGCCTTCGGCAGCATACGTGCTAGGCTGGACAAAATTCAACAGAATAGTGCTGCACGAGCCAAGGCAGCATCCGACCCAGCTGCTGCCAACGGAGAGCAGGGCAGCTCGGGTCTGAAGTCTGTGGTTGGCTCTGTGCGGGCCAAGCTGGACAAGATCCAACAAGAAAGCCTCGAGCGTCTGAAAGAGGCTCAAGCTCAATCTGCCAACAATGGTGGCGGTGGAACCTCTGGAGGCCAAGGTTTCAAGTCGCCTGTGGGCACGCTTCGCAGCAAGGTGAAGCAGTTGCAAGAGAAGAACGCAGCGAGGGCCAAGGCAGCTTCGCCGCAAGCTCATAAGGAGACGTCTACAGGTATCTTCGTTTCCAATCCTGAGCCAGCTCCTGCTGCTGAAGCTCCGGCTACTGGGGCTCCGGCTACTGGGGCTCCGGCTACTGAAGCTCCGGCAACTGATGCATCTGTGAAGGAGCAGTAAGAATAGCATCAGAGCACGACCTCTGAGTCGCGTGCATTCGATGCGGTCCGATTCAACCTGATTTAGCAGCTATTGGGCGGGGGTGGCGCTGTCGCTGGTCGACGTTTTGCTTTTTTCTCTCTTTTCCTGGGAATATCAGGGAGTGCGGATCGATTGCTGTTGGAACGTGGAATTAGTTCGGAGAAGATACCCTGATACCATTTCCCATGTCACGAGTCTAGTCAGCTGTTTTCTTTGTTTCAACCCTTGTCCTTTCTATGCCTCTCGTTTTATCATTGTGTTATGAATCAAAGTTTGTTCGGGCTTTCATGCGGAGTATACGCCAATATACGCTGCGATACTGCCGCCTGCGTCCCTGCCTAAGTACTCAGTACTCAAGTGCTCAGGCAACCTGCGTGCTTTTCAATCCGAGAGTTGGAGTTGACAGACCAATACAGACTATAAACGAGCACATTAGTCCAAGATGCGTGTTTGTACCCAGCCCTTATGAGTATCTTAGCTGAGGTTCACAACCAAGTGCAAGTGCCGTCTCTCAAGTTGCACAGTGACAGCCTGGGGCCTCAGCCAATAAGCCAATGTACAGTCATAAAGCCCAGCCGCACTGCAGCATCATGCCGTATTTCACATAGGATCTTCATCTGGATTCTCAATCTAGGTCTTGTTTGTGAGTGTACTTGTCCAAACTCTGCCCTTCGTCCTTCATTGCGCCCGTGAAACGACGATTAAGCCCCATCCACATGCACCTTTTTTGGCGTCTCTTCCCTTCTTGATCAAGACTTGTCCAGTATTTCGTCCTCCCAGCCAACCAAGTCGGCGTCCAATTCATCTGGCGGTGGGAGCTCGCAGCTGCCCTTGCCCGTGATAATCCCCTCCTTCACACACATCACCTTGAACTCCTTCTTTGCGCAGCTCTTCAGGGTTTGGCCCTGTTCATCCAACAGGAACTTGGGCATACCAGTGGTGGGATTGCAGCCATTGAGCTGGTACCAGGAGCTGAAGATTCTGAACGACTTCTGGCACGCTCCATGCTTGTCCCCAACACCCTTGACTCCCAGGTCCACGAATTTCTTGCAGGCCACGGGACCCAGCAGGGGGAAGGCGACCCAGTGGTTGATGCCCTTCTTCCATTGCGTGCCATATCCAATGTTCGCGAGCTTTGGGACGGTCAGGTCTGGCGAATTAGTCGAGTTCGCGTCGTCGTTGAAGGAGACATTGTCGCTCTGGGCGTGTGCAGCTTCGATGTCTCCCGGCTTGAGGAATGGAACGTCTTTTGAAGAATCGCTTCTGCGAGTGACAGAGTCTTTGAGAATATTGCCAAGTGGGACTTGGGCAGGATTGGCCTCGGGAAGCTGGGCTGCAAGTGCGAGAGCGCCTGGGGCCGAGATCAACAAGAGAAGGCAGGCGAGAGGCTTCATCTTGGCTGCGAACTCGTGCTATAGGTCTGTTTAGGAGGCGGAGAGGCGTGTTTATGAACTTTGGCAGTAACAATAAGTCTGGTAACTGGCTTGGTTGCAGGTGAGACGGTGCAGTGACCTGAACTTCGGGAAAGCAATGTCACCTAGGTATAGAGCTGTAGCGCCGTCACAAACAAATCAAATTGCTACCGTAGGTACATAGTAGTTGCACGATGTTAGAAGAGCAACTTCCGTGAGTTCATGTCTCTGCTCCTGACGCTTGTACGCGCCTTCCTTCAATCCTCCGGGCTGGTGACACCGAGTGGGGAGACAGACTTGAACGCTGGCTCACCCAACTTTGGAGATAAACCCATATCTTAGGTACTATGTACCTAGGTACACACGTTAGTACCTAGGTGAATACCTAAGTACTAAGTAGGTAGATCATTACTAAATATCAAGCAAACACTGTTCGACCCCTGTACTCAATGTGACTATTTCCGACTCTTTCGTGACATATGTAGAAATTTGTCCAATATAGCACCAAGATAAAAGAGGCTCAAGCACATGGACGCTGCACTGAAATCAGCTGGCAGCACGAGATATAGCCGGCAAACTTATCCTACTTAGTGTTGTGAAGAACGCAGATATCCAGACATATGAAAGCCTACTCGAGTGTGGCTATGGATCAGTAACGACTGGAAGAAGATTAGCGTCACGATCGCGAGTCCAATCGAGGAAGAGTTCTTCCGGCTACATACTTGCCTGCTCCGAGCGGGGAGGTGTCAAACCTAAATGCGACTCATGCTCAACAGAAACTCTGCGCACAGAAGCATTAACCTTTAGCCCTTCCCCAATATGGATCTCTTATGCAGTGCTGTAAACTTTGGGTCATCTGATTTTGGGGTGACGAGGATTAGCGCTGCTATCGAGGCTCTCAGGATATGCGGAGCCGGGAGGTTAAGCAGAATATCAAACCGTTCATCCAGGTAGGTTTCCAAGCCTTTTTCTTTTGGCCTGCAACTTGTGCACCTACTAGGTAAGTGCCAGTTAAGATGAGGGATCTTGCTCAGTCCAAACCGGCCGTTCCACCTGGCCACACCGCAATCTAGATGGGCTCGTTATAACCCGCTCTGTGGAAACTTCACCGTACATACTTCCTTTAAGATATCTATCAACGTCGTGCACTAGCTTTGACATGACCTTCTAGAACCTTTCGATTCCATCGTGGAAGGCGGTCTTCCGCTTGGCTTGCAGGTTCCTCGCGTATTCAGACATTTTAGCATTTAGAGTTCTACATAGTCCAATGAGAGTCAGATGCCACGGTCCGCCCCGAGTCAATACTTTCTGATCAAGTGCTGGCATGTGGCAAGATGCCAGGACAGCCTTGTATCGAATAGATTGATGCTGCAGATCAATCATGGATGATGATCGTGCTGATCGTGCTGTCCGAGTTGGGTAGAGACTCTGATCATATATGTATACCCTGCATCTCCACGCCCGGCTGCCAAAACCACACGGTCGCAAATTCTTAAAAGCGGTTCCTCACGATAGCTACTCTCGTATGCATGGGGCGAGCCTTCTAACTCTTGTCGATGTACGCCAACCTGACTGACGATGGACGGACTCATCGTGAGTATGTGGACGATGGACTGCCTTGGGTGAACCGGCGGACCACCTTCTGGGGCATCGTGGGCCCGCTCACAGTAAGTCAGACTCCGGTCTTGCATGCGATGATGGTCATCACATCGAGGCACCGAGCGCGCTCTCCAAGACGCGAGATTGGTTGGCTCATGCCTACTTGCGAAAGGCAATCGCGTGTTTGGCCGTTGGGCTGCGGCTGTACATACGTATCTACAAGCTGCGATGCCCCGGGTGGGATGATGCCATCATCTTCTGTGCTCAAGTACGCCGTCCTTCCTCGTGCGGGCCCCCTGAGACACCATCTGCAGACCAAGCTGACCAGTTCTCTCTGTAGGTGACTGCGACCGTGTCTGCAGTATGCCTCTGTGTCAGCGCAGAGTACGGCCTAGGCCAGCTGTCGGTGGACGTCTTCGCGTACGACAAGATCATGTTCTTCAAGGTATGGGAACTCACAGCGTAGTCAGTGTGTGTGTGTGGATCCCATCGTCGACAACTTCCCGGGGAAACTGACATGTGGAGCGGGTCAGCTATTCTGGGTCGCCAACGCCGCCTTCACCATGTCCAACGCCCTCGTGAAGCTGTCGCTGCTCGCCCAGTATCTCCGTGTCTTCGAGACGCCCGCCATGCGCTCCGCCTGCAAGATTCTCATGGTGCTCATCGCGGTCTGGGGCTCCATCTACTCCTTCATCGCCTGGTTCCCTTGCTTCCCGCCGTCGGGATTCTGGGAGTTCGAGCCCAAGGCCTTGTGCTACGGCTATGCAAGCCCCAATCCCTTGCACATCTACCAGACGACTGTGTCCGCCACAGCCTCGAACATGGCCTTCGATATCCTCACCTGGGCGCTTCCGATCCATCTCCTTGCAGACAAGAATATCGAGCGCAAGACGAAGAGGGCACTGCTCTGTCTCCTGCTGTTAGGAACAATGTGAGTCTTCCTGACGTGGTCCCGCCTCCTACAGAAGGCGCATAAAAGTCAACCAGGAAATCGTGTCACGGGAACGCTGACTAGACATTGCCGTCGATCAGTATCCTAGGCATCGCAGCCGGCCGCTGCCTAGCCAACGGCGCCACCGCCGACGCCAACCCAGACCCCTTCAGCAACTTCCCTCTGATCGTGCTCCTCGGCGAGTCCGAGAACCGGCTCGCGTGCATCCTCGCCTCGATCCCCATGTTCTGGCCCGTCCTCGAGCAGGCGGCGGGCCGCTTCCACGAGCTCTACCGCGTCTTCGTCACGCAGGAGTTCATGATCGGCAGCTCGCGCATCCTGCCCGGCGAGACGCGCATCGAGGTCGGCGCGTACGAGGCGCCGCACTGGGCGGCGCGGGACGACGACGACGAGGAGGGGGAGGAGGGGCGCACGCTGTCGGTGGGGAATGGGTCGTCGCGCGGCCAGAGTGTGGAGGGTAGGCGGGGCGAGAAGGACGGGTTCCCGAGTATGTCAGAAACGCGGCTGCCGCAGTGGCCGAGTTCTGCGCCGAGCAGTAGTCGGTCGGAGTCGTTGGAAACAAATGCGTCGGATTCAGGAGTGTGAATGGGGGGGCGGGGGTTGAGGAAATGTTCTCGAGAATGTAAGACGCTTGGGAAGACGGGGACTGAGATGCAATGGTAAAACCACTAGAATTGGAGAGGTAGTCAATACGGCGGATGAAATCCGAGTTCGCGACGAGAATATCCTCGTGTACAGGACCGCCTTCGATTCTTCGCCTCCACACAGATTCCGATTCAGTCCCGATTCAGTTGCCAGGGACAGGCGAGGGTCTAGTCACTCTCGTATCCAGTGTCCTGAGTACAGATTCATTGGCAAGATAGGGGCAACGAGGTTGTACTTGTACGTACATTCCCCGGAGAACTTCACGCTGACAGACCTACCAACAAGAACCTGTGGACGCTCTACACGAACGACTCAAGCCGACCATGCGGATCATATAATAACTCCCCTGTGTACGTAGACGGTATGGTAAAGTTACTAATGACTTTCCCCTGAATGTGATATATTGGACTGAGTCGCTGTGACCAATGCCCATAGGTCAGAACACCTGCATCCAACACAGAATATCACTTGAGATGCAGAGCTTGAACTTTGCCATGCTTCGGAAGTCCGATTGTTGGTATCCTTGTGCACGAGTACTGTATCTAAGATCGTATTCGGTCGTCGTCGTCTCGGTGATCGTGTTGCTCGCGGTCTCGGCGGTCGTCGATCGAGAGCCGACTTCCCTGATTCCCCAGTCTCTCTCTCTCACTCAGGCACTCCATGACTCTTATTAAGCGACATCCAGGTGAGTTTTGGTCTTTCATTTGCTTTGCCAAATTGCAGCCGGCTTCGTCGGATCAGTGGGGTGCAGATGTGGAATCCGGGGAATGTGGGGCTCCCGTGGGGCTACTCCCCGGATTCCAAAAGGACCCGGAAAGTGGGGCGGATCATCCGACTGACTGCTCGGAATTCCCGCCTCATTTATGCAAGCCTCCGCCATGCTCCTCGGCATGTAAGTCCGTAGTCGCGATCCGCCTCCATGGGTTCGCAGGAAACCACCTGGGCACTTCTTCCTGATATAGACCAGCGTGATTCGTGGTTGGACCTTGGATGATCTTCCACGTTTCGAGATCAACAAAGTGGCTGTCCAGCAGATCCCATCCAAACCGCCCTTTCCACCTCCCTCAACCCCATACTTGCCTATACGGAGGACTGTACCGTCCTACTCCTTGCCCTCTATCCACTTAAGGCCTGCTCGGTATATACACATTGCCCAGGTGACGATGGGTTCCATCGGCCAGACCACGCCGCACGGCGTCGCAGACCTGCCCCAGCAGAAGTCGCCTGTGCAGCTCGATGTGATCGTGGTGGGCGCAGGAATCAGTGGACTGGCCACGGCCATCTCCACAGCCCTCTCAGGGCACAAAGTCACAGTTTTTGAGTCGGCCAAGGAGCTCCTCGAGGTATGTCGCAATGCTCTCCACATCCTACATCCCCAAAAACCCCCACACAAAACACTCACCAACCCCACCTCTCACCACATAGATCGGCGCCGGCCTCCAAGTAACCCCCAACTCGACCCGCATCCTCCAGCGCTGGGGCCTCGGCGACCGCCTCTGGAAGTCCGCCGCCGAGCCGCGCTCGCTGACCGTGCACCGCTACACGGGCACCGTGCTCGCGCACGAGGACCACTTCGACGCCAACATCCGGCGCAAGTACGGCGCGCCCTTCCTCGACATGCACCGCGTGGACCTGCAGCTCGCGCTGTACGCGCGCGCGCAGGAGCTCGGCGTCGCGTTCCGCCTCGGCGAGCTGGTCGACAGCGTCGACTTGGTCAGCGTCGCCGAGCGCGCGACGCTCACGACGCGGAGCGGCGTGACGGCCGCCGCGGACGTCATCGTCGCCGCCGACGGCGTGTGGTCCAAGGTGCGGGGCGCGTTTGTGGGCGGCGAGGCGGGCGGCAGCCCGCCGCTGCCGACGGGCGATCTGGCGTATCGCGTGGTGCTGAGCCTCGAGAAGGCGGCGGGCGATCCGGAGCTCGAGGAGTGGATTCGGAATCCGACGTGCCACTTTTGGATTGGGCCCGGGGCGCATGCGGTGGGATACTCGATGCGGGCGGGGGAGTTGTATAATGTGGTGCTGTTGGTGCCGGATGATCTGCCCGCGGGCGTGAGTCGGCAGTCCGGGAGTGTGGAGGAGATGAAGGAGTTGTTTGCGGACTGGGATCCGATATTGAGGAGGTTTTTGGATAAGGTGGATGTGGTGGAGAAGTGGAAGCTCATGCATCGTAAGTTTTCATCTCGAGGGAGTATTGGTGGTCTGGCAGCTTGTTTTGTGTGCTGACTGTGATACTTCAGGCGAGGAGCTGCCATCGTGGGTCAACGAGCAGTCAAATCTTGTCTTTGTCGGCGATTCTTGCCACCCGATGTTGCCATACCTTGCACAAGGTGCCAACTCCGCAGTGGAAGACGGAGCAGTGCTCGGTTTGGTTCTTGGACATATCAAGACCAAGGAGCAGCTGCCAAAGGCCCTGAAGCTGTACGAGAAGCTGCGGAAGGCAAGAGGCGAGGCCATTGCCCGCGAGACGTTCAAGCAGGTAAGTTCACTGTTGGCGTGAGAGCGCGGTGCTTTGGTACCAAAATGTGGTGGTACTTGCTAACACAGCATTTCTAGCGAAAGGACTTCCACATGCCAGACGGCCCGGAGCAAGAAGCTCGGGACGCGCTGTTCTTGTCGATGTTGGGTAAGGAGATCAAGGGCCCGTTTCCGAGCAGGTGGACGTGCCCAGAGGTGCAGCCTTGGTTGTATGGCTATGATGCGTTTAAGGAGGTGGACGATGCCGTACGAGAGGAGCCATTCTGAGCTGGGGCGGCTTGGTTTGCATATGAAATTCGAAAGTATGAAATCGGATCGGGAATGCCGGAGTGCCTCTTGACTTTTTTGTGGCACTATATTTGCCCCGGTGCATATGGCTTCTAGAAATGGTCGCGTACAGACCTACTTTTCAGTTCTCTAGACAGAACATGTAGATTGACATCTCATATTACTCACAGAGGCTCTCAAGACTGAGCGATTCCCATTTTCGCCCTTTTTTCTGTCAACGAGCATGTGCAGACTCTGTTAAAACACCATATGCTGAGCGCGTCCTCATACAACTTCCCACAAGACACACTCATGGCAATTGACACAACTGTTTCGACATCGAAAACCAGCAAGATGACATGCATTCTTTTTTGTTCTTGCGAAGCAATGCTATATGCTCAGTCTAGCGCTACTCGAAAGTAGCATCCACCTCCCCAGCAGCCTTCTGCAACTTCGCAGCATCAACAGGCGCAGCCTCCTCGGGCAGTACAAGCCCGGCATACTCCGCACCCGCCAGCTTGATCAGCTCCTCAATGCCCCTGCCGTTCGTAAACGTAATCGCACGCACAAACCGGCTCCCAAAGTCCAGCGCAAACGCCGCGCCCGCCGGCACCAGCAGCGTCTGGCCCTCGGTGACCACGCTCCACTCGCCGCTGCCCTTGATCTGCACGCGCAGCCGGCCCTCCTGCACCACAAAGACGTGGTCCACCGTCCGGAACGTCAGGAAATTGCCCTCGCCCTCGCTGCTCGCCGCCAGCGGGCTCGCGCCGTACGCGCTCGAGCTCTCGAGGCTCGTGATGGCGAACTTGCCCGCGGTCTGCGCGGCGAAGATGAAGGGCCGCGACAGCACGCCGCCCAGCAGCTGCCGCGGGCCCGTGTTGGCGCGCAGGAAGTACGGCTCGGCGGCGCCCGTTGGCAGCTGGTTCTCGGTCGGCAGCCAGTCGGCGACCTCGGGCGGCGTGTAGTCGCGCACGAAGTTGACGTCGTAGTCCTGCGGCGCCTTCATCATCTTGGGGATGAGCGAGGCCTTGAGGTCGCGGTTGTCGGACTCCGGCACGAGCACGCCCTCGTAGGACTCGCCCACGTAGCGGAAGAAGTCGATCCAGTCGCCGGGGGCGACGAGGCCGAGTGTTTCGGTGTGCGGGCCGAGGAGCTCTGGATTGTGGATGACGGTCTGGAGGGGGATGAAGCTTGTTAGCGCTGGGCCTAGGTAGTGAAGTGTTTTTTTGCCGCAAGTGGCTTGAAAGTCGAGGGGAATTCTCACAGGAGGGACGTAGGCAAAGTCACCGGGGCCCATGATGCGACACTTGTCGCCGTTCCATAGCTTCTGATAGCCCTTGGTCACGAGAAAGACATCGTGAGCGTGCTTGTGCCAGTGGAAGCCCGGAGCGTCTGCCAGCACAGCGCCGCTGGTGAAGACTGCTATGCCGCCCTTGGTCTGCTTCGACGAGGCCAGAATCCGGAAGCAGCCCTTGCTGCCAGGAATGGACAGGCGTTCGCCCTCAAACTGGTCGATGATGTAGCTCTTGTCCCCCTCGGGAGGCGTGGTCAGGACGGGAATGCTCATTTTGGGGTTGAGAATAGCAGTATCAGAATGTACGGGATATGGATAGGAATGTTTGGATTTACGCAAATTCGAGAGAGGAAGCAGGCTACATCCAGGTGGTGAAGATGTCGCCGTGATGTTATTATGTGAAGTCTGAGACCACCCCAAGCAATTGCTAGCTATTAAAGCTCACACGCCTTCGCTTTACCTAGGTAAGTCAAGGACAAGAGTCCGTTCTTTATTAGACTTCGGCGGGTCCTTGTTCCCCAGGGTGTCGTCCACACCGGAACATCCGAATAACTTCAACATTGGATGCCCTCATTGGGTGCGGTACACAGTGGACTTACCTACTGTGGTTACTGTGCTTGGCCCACATTCCAGAGTCCACTCCGCACAATGGCGGGAATACGGATTAAGACGAGAGGACAGGGCTCCGGATATACATTCACGTATGTTGTTGAGTTCAGAGTAGTTTCTGAGTTGCTTCCAAGGACGCTTTTATACGGAGTAATCTCCTCGAGATATGAAATCCGTGGTGGGAAAGAAAAGACATGTATTTGCTCACCTTACCCTGCAGAATGTGCATTGCAATCCTAGATCTTGATGTCTCAGGCATGGCGCGGATGCGATCCGTGTCCCACAACTGCGATCGGCATGCAAGGTGGTCTGGGGAATCCTGTTCACAGCATTAAGAGAAAGACTTTGACATTGTGAACTGTTTCCTCAGCTGCATGAAGAATAACATATCCTGAGCTTGATAAGCATCATGTAGGTCCGGCAGTCACAAGTCTGGGGTGCAGTAGTGTCAAACAAGACAAGCTTTTATTTAATAGTTTCAAAGGCCCCTCTTCTTCCTTCGTCCCCGGTTTTGCGGGGGTGGCGGCCCCCTTTCACCAATGCGCCCGAGAAAGCGACCCTTGATCTAGCCGTTGTGACTTTCGCATCTATGGATGTGCCCGAAGAGCCTCATCAGCATCATGAAACAACAGCGCTCAACGTCTGGTCCACATCCGGGGTGTTAGTTAACCTTACCAAAATAGAGCTCCACACACTGCTACTATTAGGCTTGGTTACGTATGTCAACAACGTCACCAGTGTGCAGACAGATATCACTGCAGTCCAGAGCTGGAAAGGGGGCCTTTGATCCACTCAACCACGATCGCCCGGCCGCCTGCACACTTGACGGCCAGCCCTACGTTGGTTCATCCCGATTCGAGGCCTGCCTACCTCCCCGTCCTTGTCCCAGCCGGGTGACGTCTCCGGTGCCCGGTGGCGTCAGGTGGCACTTAGGCACGCACGCCGGAACACGCCCACGCCGCCTTTTTCGCTCAGGTTACACCGACCAGGCCGGACGATCCGGACGACGCGTTCGCTTAGGCCGGAAGACCCAGGACGCGATATCTCCTTATCCCACCCAACGCACACCATGAGCGGGCAGGACACCGCCTCGCGCCCGCCGGCCTCCCTATCGTCCTCGCACACCCAGAACTCGGGGCACAAGGTCCGGAGGCCACGCGCTGCCAGGGCCTGCAACTTGTGCCGCTTAAAGAAGAACAAGTGTGACGAGTTGTACCCTTGCACGTACTGTCGGAGTATGCCTTCCCTTCTGCTTTGCTTCGAGCCCTTGCAGACAAGCCATGCATACCCACGTAGATAACAACTTACTGATAATGGTGTGCGAACAGACCGCAATGTCGAATGTGTGTATCAGGGGCACGACGTGACGCGGGGCCGCTTCACGCCTGAGTACGTATCCGACATGCTCACTCACCCATCCACTCATCCACTCATCCACTCATTCACCCACTCACCCACTCACTTGTCCACCACCACTCACCACTCATCACCTCTCTCACTTAACCGTCATTCCAAGCCAAAGCACACGCTCCCCTAGCTGACACCCTCACCACAGATACGTGCGCAGCCTCGAAGAGCAAGTCCGCCAGCTCTCCGCCGCCCTCGACGCCGCCCAGCACGCCGCCTCCGGCTCCGCCGCCTCCCCAGCCCTCTCGGGCCTGGGCGGCGGCGGCGGCGGCGGCGTCAACATCAAATCCAGCGCCTCGCAAGGCTCCCCCGCCGGCACCGACGCCACGTACAACCCCTCCTCGCCCATCCGCGCCGCCATCAGCAGCAGCAGCAACCACGCGCAGTCGCGGCCCGCCGGCCAGGAGGTCCACGCCATCAACAAGCACACGCGCAACGTCGAGTTCTACGGCAGCTCGTCGTCGCTGGCGCTGCTGTCGCAGATCCACAAGGGCGCCGCCGACGGCAGCGGGTCGCAGCACTATGGGGTGGGTGGTGATGGGACCGACAGCGCCGCGGGCAGCGACTCGCACTCCGAGTCCGAGGCCGCGGCCGCCGTGCTGCTGTCGAACATGCACAACCCGTCGTTCTCGCCGGGCGGGTTGGAGACCGGGGTGGAGGCGATTTCGCCGCAGGCGGGGCTGGAGAAACAGGCGGCGGTGAACGAGTCGACGCATTATCGGCAGTGCAGCGTGTTCTTGCACAATTTCTTTTCGACGATCCATTATATACACCCGATCCTCGACAAGGCGTCTTTCTTGGAGCGGAGCGAGGTCTTGTGGTCTGGGGATGAGGCTGCTATCCGACAGCAAGCTACGTTCGTGCCGTTGTACTACAGCGTGCTCTCACTGGGTGCTCTGGTAGGATATAGGGATACAGAGCCGGTGGGTGGTATCAACAATCAGCAGTGGAGCAGGAAGTTCTTCAATGAGGCCAGACTGAAACTTCCCGCCTTGGAAGTTGTGACCAGCATAGACCTGGTCCAATGCTTTTTCTTCCTGGTGAGTCCTCTCGAGAGCGTCAGCGCACTTCACATACGGATGGCGATCGTGTCGTCTCATGTCCCATCTCATGTAATATCAACCCTTGCTAACCAGACGCTGTCGTCCATAGGCCAAAGTGTGTCAGAATGAGTTGAACTCACATTGTAAGCTGATGCCAGCTCCTCAAGTTCGCTGATATGAAGCATGTCGCTGACTTATTCTAGGGTCGTACTTTTACACCGGTCTTGCAGGACGAACTGCCCTTGCCATGGGCATAAACCGCCAGCCTAGTCCGAGCACCAACAAAAGCCCTGCCTTGCTCAAAGCAGAATCCCGAACGTGGTGGGGTCTGTACTCATTAGAAGAGTACGTCGTCCAGTGCCCTCCACTACACACTTCGAAACATATCTGACCACTCTTCCAGAGAACTATCCTTCGCCATGGGCCGCCCCAGCAGTCTCGGCTGCGACGAATACCACAACCGCGACTTCCCCTACACCGACGTCTCCGACCTGCCCTCGCCCAGCCTCGAGCTCCTCGACCCGCCGCACTGCGCCATCATCCGCTCCATGGTCGACTTCTCGCGCATCACGCGGCACGTGTGCATCAAGGTCTACCTGGTGCAGAACTCGCTGTCGCGGACGGTCGAGCTGGCCGCGCAGCTGGACCAGGTGCTGAACGACTGGCTCGCCGGCCTGCCCGAGTCCACGCGCCCGTCGCAGACCCCAACCCAGTCCATCGTCAGCAGCAGCAAGGAGGCGATCTGGATGAAGCGACAGAAGCTCGTGCTCAACATCCGCTATCTGAACCTGCGCATACTGCTGTTTGGGTCGATCCTGCTCACGTCGTCGCGTTCGGAGCGGTCGGCGATACCGGGGAGTTATGATGGGATCCAGCGGTGTCTGGACTCGGCAAAGGCGACGATAGAACTCATTTACGAAACGTACAAGAACCACGAGTTTTTCCGGACATGGTCAGTAGTCAGCCAGGCATCGTCCCTCACAAATCCCTTTCGTCTATCTTGCCACAAATTTACTTACCTCGGTCAACAACAGGTTCTACAACACAACCTACACCATCTTTGCCGCCTCCGTCATTCTCGTCTACATCAACCAAGAAGCCTCCGAAGTCGAGATTGCGCCGCTCCTCCGCCTCGTCGCCATGGCCATCGAGGTCCTCGAGACCATGTCCGACGAGTGCGTCGTCGCCGGCCGCTCGGCCGCCCTCCTCCAAAAGGCCGTCGCCCGCGCCGCCGCCACCCGCCACCAGAAGGACTCGGAGCGGCTTGCGGGCACGCTCATGTCCATGTCCTCGTCGGGCCAGCAGCACCACGGGCCGCAACTGGAGCAGGCACATCAACATCAAAACTCCCACCAACACCACTACCACCCACAACAACAACAAAACAACATGACCGGCGCCCTAGCATCGTCGTCTGCAGCGCTTACGCCCGCCGAATCAGATCACGGCGGCGCCGGCGGGGGTCCGCCGAGCATGGCGCCGGTAGCCCTGGCTGCGGTGGGGCCGTGGCCGGATGCGAATCTGGGGATTAATTGGATGCACTGTTGGGCGCCAGTGAATCTGCTGGATAGTGATATGCTGGATTTCGATATGAATATGCCGTTTATGGGGTTTGAAGGTGGTGAACATCTGGGCCCGAGACCTGGTTAACGACGGCTGTGATTTGTATTACACCTGCGTGTAGGTAACTTGAGAGACAGGACATGAAAAGCATGAAGCTGCTTTGTTGTTGTAGTTGCTGCTGAACTTTGCATGATGAGTTGACTGGTGCAGTGAAGATGCTGATGGCTTCCGCTTGAACAACCGTGCTGAGGACGGAGTACGAAATGAAGGTCCTGCGTCTGCTACTTCGCTGACCCGACCGTCTCAGTGCCCTCCTGCGACAGGTATCGTGGGCAATAACCACAACTGGGTATTATCACGTCCCCGAGTTTTCCAGTCACAAACGCAGCGTCAAGGCATGTGCGCCACACTACCATCTCAAACCTGATGACAACCGACCACTTTTGCTACCACATACGCAAAGGCGCAAATCAATCTCCTAGTCATAATTCTGACACCCATTCTGTATACATCTTGAAGAAAGACGGCTGCTGCACATCAACAAGACCTGCTCTCCTCTGCACCTTGGTTTTGGAGCAAACATGCACCGATCACAGTGAAAGATCATACCTAGCACCGCAATACAGGACCCAGCAGAGCGCAAAAGCTCTGACTCGACGTGCTCAAGCTACCACCGCCAATAACAAGAAGCACAACGAAGAAGAGCGATCCCCATACAGCTCCACAATATGGGCAGCAGCCAGTCCAAGAACGCCGTCCCTCAACCCGTCGGCCCAACAACACCCGCAAGCACGTCTGAAGGGGGTGCCGAGGGAAAGAACGAATACGGTGAAGCACAGCACGATCCACCACAACCCCCACGCAGGCGGTGGATCTGCTGTATTTGTCAGGGGAAGAACAAGGGAACCCGGTGCGCGAAATTCAACCCGCCGCGCGGACGGTGCGCGCATTGGTTCTGTGCGCGGTGCGTAGTCCGGTCGATTGAGACGTCGTGAGGTTGTGCCACCACGTGTGCGGTGACCGGAGATAGATGGTTTGCGGGAGTAGTAGCGCCGTTGCAGTGCAATCGGTGGCTTATGCTCGGTCGTGGCGGGTTGCAGATATGTGCTCGAGAGGCGGTGAGATGATCAAGTGGCAAGAGGGAATGTGAGTTGCGCGGAATGAGACGAATTCTGGGTGAAGGCGAGGCAGTCGTATGAGCGCGCAGCTTCGATAGCATCGTGAGAAGAGCCCCTGAGAAGGGTAGTCCGTCTGGCGTTCCTGAGAGCCATGGCTTCTGTCTTCACCCAGGGACGCAGTTTGTGGACTGACACAGAAAGAATGGGAAATCGACTGTGCCAGATGTGCTCTGTAGAAGTTCTGTGTTGGAAGTTCCGCCCGTCCGTCCACTCCAGACCTTTCTAGACTCCCTTCTTCTAACATAACCATCGATATGGCGTGTCGCATGTTGTGACCGGAATCATATCCCTTGCCCTCTATTGACTTTTTTTTGGGTGCCTGACTCCACAATGCTAAGTATACACAAGATCTCGACAGAACTATGCTGCTGTCTGCCCATTTTTGCCGGCGTTCAGAGGCGGCAGCAAACTCCTCGCCATAGCTCTCGACTGCTGCGCCAAAACAGCGTCCATGACAACCAGCGCGGCCATCGATTCCACAATCGGGACCGCACGCGGCACCACACAAGGGTCGTGTCGGCCCTTGGCAGCCAGCACACCCTCACTTGAGCCGTCGTACGTCGCCGTCGTCTGCGCCTGCCCAATCGTCGCCGCGGGCTTGAAGCCCACACGGAAGTAGATCGGCGCGCCGTTCGTGATGCCGCCCTGGATGCCGCCGCTGAAGTTCGTCTTGGTCGTCAGCTTCGGCCGCGGCAGGCCCGCCCGGTCGGCGCCCGTGGTCTCCTCCAGCTTCTGGGCCGTCTCGGCCGGGATAAAGGGGTCGTTGTGGATCGACCCGGGCACCTCGCACCCGCCGAAGCCGGACCCGACCTCGAAGCCCTTGGTCGCGGGGATGGACAGCATCGCGTGCGCGAGCATCGCCTCGATCTTGTCGAAGCACGGCTCGCCGAGGCCCGAGGGCGCGTTCCTGATGACGCACGTGACGGTGCCGCCGATGCTGTCCGCGCGGTCGCGGAACCCGGCAATGTACGCCTCCATCTCGCGCGAGACGGCGTCGTCCGGGCACCGCACGGGCAGGAACTCGTCGACGGTCTTGCGGTCGATGGTCTGCAGGAGCTTGAGGTACTCCGGGTTCGTGCTGGGCGACGGGTGCTCGGGGGTGGGCGGGAACAGGTGCACGTTGCCGACGGACGAGGTGAAAGCGGTGATCTCGATGCCGTAGGCCAGGCGCAGGTACTTCTCGGCGATGGCGCCGGCGGCGACGCGGCCGATGGTCTCGCGCGCGCTGCTGCGGCCGCCGCCGGAGGAGGCCTTGACACCGTATTTTTCGAGGTAGGTCCAGTCTGCATGGGAGGGCCGCGGGTACAGGTCCATGGTCTTGTCGCCGTAGTCCTTGGGCCGCTGGTCCTCGTTGAGGACCATCATGCCGATCGGAGTACCGAGGGTGACGCCGAATTCGGTGCCGGACTGAATCTGCACGCGGTCCTTTTCGTTGCGCGGGGTGGTGATGGCGGACTGGCCGGGGCGGCGGCGGGTCATTTGAGGCTGGATGTCGGCTTCGGTCAGGGCCATGCCGGGCGGGCAGCCGTCGACGATGCAGCCGACAGAGCGGCAGTGGGACTCGCCATAGCTAGAGAGAGAGGAGGACGGGATCGTGTTAGTGACCAGTTCAGTCATCAATCGGTGGGATTGTGTTGTGCAAGTGTGACCGGGACGCACGTGGTGACTTTGAAGTACTCGCCAAAGGTGGACATGATGGGCAGTCAGGAGAGAATTGAAGCTGAGAAAGGCTCGAAGTGACGGGTCTTTGGTTCTTTCTGTTTCTCTGAAGCGGCTGGAAAGAAAGTCAAGAAAGAAAATGGTCCTTGTGTCAGCATTCAAGAGTCATCGTATGTTTTTTTGTCCTACCAAGTTTCTACTGGTCCCGCCCAAAAGTGTCATCGACAATTCGGCGGTCCGCTCTCGGCAGCCTCGCGCAGGGGTCTTTCAATGTGCATGACCCCTGTCCCATGCCGGCACAATGATGGTGCTATCTCGGACAGCAGACCAGACACGTTCAAGAGCGACCAGTCGAGATAACCGTTACCACACCACGTACGATTGGACACCTCCTTCCTTCACCCAAGTCACTTCAACCCCTGCACAATGCAGATGATGAGACCTGCTTCCTCTTCTTGAGCATATGGTATCCCAACCCGACCAACAACGAAGACGTTACAAAGATGGCAAACAGTGACCCTGTCGTTGTCTGGTACCTCCGACAGAAGAAATTCTCAATATCGTAGCCGATGCTCCCTTTGGTCACGGTCACGGAACAAATCCCAGAGCGACCCAATCTCACAGTCCATTCGATACCACTAGCCAAGGAGAAGACCGCGGCAAGGACATCTCCTGCAATGGTCAACCGAGGCGAGATCGACGTCGCCCAGAGCGCAACAGCACCGAGCACGCTGACCACCACTGCGAGAGTCAAGCGCGACTCCATCAGTTCGGGAACGAGGCAGAAAATCGGCGGGATATGGATTCGTGAACGTACCGCTGAAGACGCCAACGAACACGTTGTATGTCAGAATCGGCAAAGCCCTACCGAACAATCTTGTCAAATGGATGGCTAGGCCGAGGACGACTAGAGCACAGAGCAGCTGCAAATCGTCAGAGCAAGCTTTGAAGAAGGATGTTTCGACCATAGGCAGACTCACCTGTGCGACGCGGACGACAACCGTGACGGCAGTAAGCATTTTGGAACTCGAAGTGGTATCTTTGTCACTACGTCGAATGAGAATGCAATCTTAACGGAGATGAGTATGGCAAGGAACTACTGTGTGGGCGGACTGCGATGAACTCAAGAGAAAATGCTGCCATGGCCCTGCAAATGTGAAGGAATGCTCTCCTTTATAGACGAGCAGCAGGTAAGTATCCGCAACATCCAGCCTCTCCTTCAAGATTGGGCTTGTGCATTTTGCCTCTCACACAAGATGAATGTTTGCCTGCTACGCTCAGACTGTCACGGGCGGCGTCCGACAGGTGTCGTATCACTGCAGCATTTGTTCTTCGTGGGTCGGTGGGCGCGAAGGAAGACCATGTGCGACGAAAAGGAGTGTGAGAAGAAGCTAGATCCTTGGGCTCGTCGCTCTTGGATGAGTGTCTACACCCATACGCGTTTCTGGAAGCTACTGTAGTTAGGTAGTCTTGGTTGTTGGACCACAAATTTGTGGGATTAGCAGACTGGAGATATTTCGCTGGCTGGTCCTGTAGTTTAGGTGAAGTGGTTTCCAGGTCCCCGGGCCATGGGTCTCACCGGCCCAAGCGCCGTCCTGACGCCCTGTTCCGGAGACACTGTTGAGAAGTTTGCTCACGGGATGCCGTGTGTAGGAGAAGAGGGGCTACCAGCATTGTACCTGCCCAAGTGTGTATCTGTCTTCCTTCAGCTGCGGCCAGTCCCCGTCGTCTCTGGCAGGCCTTCTGCAACCCGCAAGCATATGAAGGAGAAGTCTTCTGGCCCAGTGGCGTCATAATCTGCGTAGGCTTCGCCCCTGTCCAAAGACCACAGATCCAACGGTCTCCCTGGCGCCTACCTAGATAGCATTAATCCCCAAGTGGTGGCTCTTGATCAGGTGACCGGGCGTCATGAACGTGCTACGCAAATATCATCTTCTTCGCGTCCCGAGGTCAATTCGAGAGCGCAATGAAAAAAGTTGCCCACCCATACCCAGATCCAAAGATCTACTTCCAGCCCAAGAGGTAGCGTGATACTCGGGCTGTGTTTTGGAAAATGCTATTCAATAATTCAAGAGTCAGCGCACATGGAGGTTCGAGAAGTCCTCGTACCTGATCATAAGAATATTCTGTGTGTTTGTGGTTGTTTGGCGTTGTCGGAAGAAAAGTCGGACCAGTAGCCATCTTCTGCCGGCACACACCCAGGGTGTCCAGCCGTTCAGAGACGGACGACGTCGCCACGCCCTGCCGCCTCCTATACAGGCCTTCGTTACCCGCAGATTACGGGTGATCTCGCCGCCGGCCCCAGATACGGGAACCCCCTTGATCCGTCCCTCACAGTGCGGGAATTGGCCCAAGGAGGAGATTGGGATCATTGTGCAGATGGGAGTGGAGTGTGAGTGCTCCCCTTGATGAGCGTGCGAGTCCCTTAGGCCTCCACAAGCCATTTTGACCTCCGCAGAGTGACTAAATAGTGTCCACTGGGTTTCCCTTTTGCTCCTCCTGGATCTTTCTGGTGTGGACACTGGCATGGATGGGTGCTTCATATCTTGTATTATGTCCTGCTGGGGTCCGTGGTAGGTTTCGATGTCCCGTTTCGCCGGAGCGATCCACGGGGCCCCAGGCCCCCCGGGTGGGCGGTCCGAAGACTTTTAGCGGAGAATACTGGCAGGGTGTGAGGTACGGCATCCGGTCTACTGGTCAGTGTCGAGGTGTCGTGGGGATCGCAGAAGTCAGGGATGTTGAGGTCATTCGTGCGTTGTTATTCGCCTGTTGGATGTTAGCGGGGCTCGAGGTGATGGAATGAAGAAAGATTGAGAAGCGGCAGTAGAGTGGACTGGAAAGGGATGGATTGAAGAGAGTTGAGGCGATGATTGTATGCGGAGGAAGAGGTGAAGGGGCAACGCAAAGAGTCAGACACCGGTTGGAACGCAGGACGTTACTGGCAAAGGGGCAGCGCGAGGGAGATGCAATACGAACCGTGATCGATTAAGGAATGAGATGATGGACGGTGGTGAAAGAGAAAGAGAGGCGAGAAATGTGGAGCTTGTTGCGGGTGTTGAATGTTGTAGGTTGCAGGTCCAATACTGACAAACTTTGACGGTGGGGCAGGTTATTTATGGCGCCGGAAAGAATGGCCGTGCAAGTGAATCGCAGTGAAAGCATCATCGCGATAAATAGCGCGCTTGTCGCTGCCGCCCACTGGGCGCATGCGGGAGGGGCGAGGGCATATTGGTTGGGGGAGAGGTGCGCAATGTGGTTGCTCACCGAGCGCTTCGTAGACGCGACGGCGACGATGAGAATGGGAGGAGAAATATCTATCCAGCGCACATGAGCCGCAGAGCATGCGATGGTGGAGAGGACATAGGTGATGGAAGGGATGATGGTGTTGGGGCGATGGGAGGAAACAACAAAGATGATCTTGATGTCAATGGTTGATGACAATACAGGATAAGCGCGAAGCGGAGTCGGAAACCGGTGTTGGTGTAGTTGGTAAACTGGTTGGAAAGTAGGGAAAGGCGGACAGTTGGTTGTGTGGGAGCACAAGAAACAACGAGGCGCGAGGCTGGTGACTGTCACGGCCTTTGAGCGCCAAGTCAGCCTCATCCCCTTGTCAACATCACGGCGGCACTGTCAGGGTCAGAGGTTTTGCGGGCAGTACCAATGTCTGTCACCGCCTCGCTATGAACTCAGACCCGCCACCTGGGCAGGGTGATGTCGCCAACTCGTATGGGAAGACTGGCGCTGCTGTCCCGGCGCCGCCGTTGACAGACAGCTTTGTTTGTGCAGGATATACGCGTCATGTTTCAATCCCTATTGTTGCAGGCATCCTATTCTCTTCTCTCTTTCTCTCGAATCTAGAGGAGTGAGTCGCTGTATACAAATCTCTCATCTATCTTCTCGTTGATAGCTGCTATGTACGCGCGTCCAAAACCTCAACCCAAGCCGGCACAGTCCAGATCCACAAACTCCAAACACAGCAGTATTTCTCCTACGGTCACCGCTGGCACGTCCTTTCTTGCATGCCTACAGTAACCATGCCTCACTGTCACCAACACTGAGGTGAGACGCAATGCAGTAGCTAATTACGGAGTCAAGGCAAAGAGCTGAGCATAGAGGTCTCAGGCCTTGAGGAATATCGAATGGCATGGCAATCCGTAAGATCAGTCACCCTCAGTGGCTCATCTGACCTCACAAAGCAAATCAAATGAAAAGAACGGTAGCAGTGATGTACACCAACAACGCACAATGCGATGACTACTCCTATGGCGCCTACCAACAACCAATCTGAAAGTCCATCCATGCAAGTGTACATACAAGCCAAATAACTCAACGTATCCTCCCGTGTCCTATCCAAGTTGCGCCGCATGCTATGATTCCCTGTGGTCCAGAATGCAGCCCCAAGGACAGTGTTGCTCGCTCGCTCGCTCAATGTTGTATGGGCGCCTTAGGGGCCATGAGATGTGTGAAGGGAAACAATGGAAAAGTACAGCAAGACATTTTGACGCCAACAACAAGTAGACAGGAAAAGAAACACCACCGGCTTCTCTCTACTCCGCGCCGGCGGCGGAGACAGAAGCCTCATCAAGTCGCAACACATGTCAATTCGACAGCGGACATGAACAGCGTAGGCTCCGTACACACTTCGGATGAAACCTCGTTCGCCGACTCAGCATTTCTCAGATCGCCCTCAGGCGTCGCAGTCTTGACAATAGTCTCGGTGATCGTCTCGCTCGCCTTCATCGTCTTAGTCCGAGTGGTCGTACTTGTCCCAGTTGAGGTCAAACGACGCGAAGCCCTAATGTCCGCGGCATCCACGTCGCGGTCATGCTCGACCTGGCCACTCGACACCAACATGGCGAGCAGCTCTTGAACACGCGCGTAGGCTTCGAGTAGCAGCGCCGTGTCGACGACTGGGGCAGTCCCTCGAGGCTCCTCAGTGTTGGCGGTCTTCAAGGTTTGCTCGTCAGCTTCAGTTTCCGGAGCCGCAGAAGCAGGGCAAACAAAGGGATCGAGTCCCATAGCAACGTAGGAACGCATAGCAGCAGGATGACTGGCTTCGGTCTCCAAAGGATCGAAGGATAAAGCAGTGATGGGGTCCGCATTGGGGTTCGCGCTGGGGCTCGCACTGGAGGGTGGCAACTCACTGGCAACTTCAGGTGCCGCGGCGTGGGCCGTGACAGTGGAGTAGATGGTCTCGACAACACGAGTGGCTGTCTCCTGGGATGGGTACTGCGTCACTGTCTGGTAGTGGATCTCCACCTCCTTTGAGACGGGGATTACTTCAGGAACTTGTTGGGCCGTCACAGTCTTGTACACTGTTTCCACCTCCTTCGACACCGACACGATTTGTGGAGGCGGCTGGGCCGTCACGGTGTGGTACACCGTCTCCGCCTTAGGAGGAGGCGCGTTCATGACGACCTGCGGGACGGGCTCGCGCGCCTCCAGCTGGTGATGCTGGTATTGCGGCTGCTGAGGTTTGTAGAGATCAATGCCGCGCTCTTGGCGTGTGGCAAATCCTCCCATTGTAATAGCGATGAACACCACAAGGACGGCAATGGCAATGTTCTTGGGATCCTGCAGGAGCACACGGATAGATTCACCCAGGAGCTCGGGGAGTGACGCAGAGTCAAGCGACCGGTGAGGAGCCTCGTTCCTCTGATAGGCTTGTGGAGCGGGTGAGGGAGCAGAAGGAGGAGCACTGTACGCGTCTGGAGAACGTGGCTCTTGTGGGGCAGCATTCAACACAAGGGTGCTGCTATCTTGTGGGGCGGAGATGGCCAGTTGGCGAGAGTTCTGTTCCTCTTCTCGCTGGCGCGCAGAATCGACGTGGATGTGGATCGACGGCGACGGGCTGTTAGCGGCTCCGTCTGATGATTCTCGGCTATGAGTACCGTAGACCTCGCGAAGGCGATCCGAGTCACGGCGGCGAGATTCCGGCTCGGGCGAGGTGGGACGCTCTGTTGCCGGTGAAGGAAGGTCCTCCTCGACGTACGAGTTGCGCGAAGTAGACCGAGACGCAGCGCGCTGCTTCTGCTCGTCTTCTTCACGCTGCAGTCGACGAAGCTCTTCCTCATCCTCCATACGTTGTCGGCGCTCCTCTTCGAATTGCTGACGGGCTGTTTCAAGCTCCTGACGCTGTTCCTCGATGAGCTTCTGCTCCAGCTCGAGCTCTTGGCGCCTAGCCTCTTCAAGATGCTGGCGCTGTTCTTCTTCGACGAGTTTGCGTTGCTCTTCGAGCTCCAGTCGCTGCTCTTCAAATTGCTGGCGTTGGGCATCCAAAAGCCGACGTTCCTCTTCAAACTGCTGCCGACGCTCCTCCTCCAAACGCTGGCGCTGTTCCTCTTCGAGTTTGCGACGCTCTTCCTCGAGCTGCTTGTGCGCCTCCTCCAAAGTCAGGCGCCGCTCCTCCTCAAATTGTTGACGCTGAGCCTCGAGCTGCTGCTTCTCTTCCTCCAGCGACAGGCGTTGCTCAGCTTCAAGTCGATACTTCTGCTCCTCTTCTTCCAGCTGCTTCTGTTCCGCCTCCAACATCTGCTGATGGTCTTGGTCGAACGCAGCAGACAGTTTGGCCAGATCAGATTGAACACTAGCGTCAATAATAGGCTCGACCTCAATATCGGTGCGTTCCATTTCCCTCCAGCAGGCGTCCCAGGCGCCCGCACTCATCAGTCCGTTACTAGCGTAGACCTTGATGCGAAAGACCCTTTCGTTCCCAAGCTCCTCATATTTGATTTCGCCACGACAAGTCTTGCACCAGTGCCTCTTCTCTTCCTTTCGATCAGCGTCAGACTCGGCGTCACTGCTGTAAACGGACTCGTTGTCGACATCATCCTCGACTGTCGCCTTATTTGAAGGGCCTAGGTAATGGCCGCATTCCAAGATCCGGGCGCGGCGGCGAACCGGAAGCTCTAGGGCTTCCAGCGTGCGCTCCTCAAGGACCTCGTAGTCATTCTGTGGGTGTGACAGCAAGATCCCACGTTCAAGAACAGTATCCCCGAGACGGTCCTGGAGTTGTCGCCACGCACTGCGGAGATTCTTCATCCCCTCACTAGAGAAGGCAAGTGGTGCAAGCTTCTTGGCTTCAAAGTGATCCATCATCTCGCCGTAGCTCCAGCGAAGCGGAAGCAATGTAACGTGGAGTAGCACTAGGGGTGCTTCCTCCTTCTTGAATCGCGAAGGCGTGCCCCGCCCTCGAGGAGAGTATTGGCCGGACATCGACGGGCTTCCAAGTCGTGATATTGTTGGAAACCCTGCCTGGCGCTTTGCCGAGCGATTGGGAGAGGTGATGATGGAGGGGGTGGGAGAGGACATCTGGATGGCGCGGACGGAGGATGGACTGCGAAATGCAGGACGCTTGCTGCGAGAAGTCGGCACGAAGTCGTCCTTGTCGTAGCGGGAAAGTCGAGAGAACTCGGACATGACCGAGGCACCAGACCCAGATACTCCGGAGGCGACGCGAGACCTCACATACGGGGACTCTTGGCCCTTCTCGGTCGTCTGCTCATTTATTTCGTCGTCATAATGCTCGTTGGAGGAGTAGACAGAACTTCGGGGACTGCGGTCGCTAAAGACGTCGTCATCAGCTCCGTTGTGAGAGCCCTCAGCACTTTCACCCACTGATGACTGTGCCGTTGGGGAAGTCAATCCGTGTGAGGCCGAAGAGGCAGGGCGGCTGGCCTCGGGATCATCATCATGGGCGTGAACCGTCTGATCAGCGTCGTCGTCTTCCGTGGCGATCGAGCTCATCGTGGAATCATCTGCGTCCTGGTGGTCCTCCTGCTCGTGACCCTGTCTCATAGATAGGACAGCACGAGCGGCAGCTTGGATGAGAGCTTCGGTCCGGACCGAGTGGTTTCTCTCGAGGTCACAAGAGTCTAGTAGAGAAGAGGCTGCATCATCGTGTGTATCCGCGTCAGTGGTGTAGTCGAGTTCGGACGAGTCGGCATCACCGTGCTCGGAATTGTGTGCGGTAGTGTGGTCGAGTTCTGAAGCATCGTGTTCGTCTGTCTGTCCAGGACTTTCCTGTATCCCGTTGTCGAGAGAATCGGGTTTTGCTGCTGAGGAGGTAGGCTCTGCGGCGTCCACCTCTGTGTTGTTGGAATCTGCTGACACAGGAGCAGGCTCGGCTTCGACGTGATCAATCTTGGATTGGGCAACCTCCTCGGTTGGAGGGAGGTCAGTCTCGGCGACGTGGGTTGGTTCTTCCATTGCCGGACTCAAACAATCCGAGTCAATGTATATCTCAATGTCTTCGGAGGAGTGGTCTCTGGAAGTGGAGGGCATCGAGGGTAGAACAGTCGAGGAAGTGAAGACCTCGAGCTTGTAGGACAACAATCGAGTAGATAGACTTGTTCAAGAAGCGCCCTGTCACACGCGAGGAGAAGCAATGCTGGTCCAGGATAAAACAAGCGATCGAATCATGGAAAAGCACACGGCTGGACGGAAGCAGCGTGGAAGCTTGTGAGTGGTCTGATGGCGCGTATCTGTATTGTATACGGGGTAAAATATGAATTGGCGTTTGGGCTTCGGGTGATGTCAAGATTCAAGAACACAAAAAGATCGAAGTCAAGGCTGTCCCACGGCTTCCACGGCTTGTTTACTCCGCCCGTTGGTGGAGAAACGGTGGCTGGGAGAACTTGGAGCTGCCCCCTGCAGACAGGGATGACCCAGCGGGAGACAGGGGTCAAGCCTCCAAAGGTCTCCACATCCCAGCCTTGCCTCAACGACACTTCATCACCGCCGCACACTTTTTGGTCTGCAATTTCACCGCACACCGCACTCGTCATGCCTGCTTCCAAGCCGCGCGCCGTTGGGCATCCTGGCATCTTGAGCAGAAAAAAAAAAAAATACAGCCGTGTTTGCAATCTTAAATTTATGGCTTGGTCTACAAAGTATGCCGTGACGTCAGACGCGGGCTCGCGGGTGCAACATTGGCCTCTTCGTTCGCATTGCACGAACATGACCACACTGTTTTCGTAACCCGAGGGAAGCAAATGACCATATTTGGCTCCTGCTCCCAGCTTCGCATTCGACGTTACGAACCTTGCTTCGCTGAAGCAGACAAGTATAATACGAGATGGAATGAACTTAAAGCATGCCACCCTACAGCGATGCGCCAGCACCGGTCTTCTTACGGCACTCCGTACACATAACTCTTTTGTTCATCGTGATGCGTTACGGTCGGAACTACTTGTGTGTGCTCACGAGATATTAAAAGACACGATTAACTCTGTTGCACATGAAGACGCAAAACAAGGAGATTGCTCATCTGTAATGGGCAAAGAAGCAGCGTCCAAAGCTACCAACGCATCGAGGACTCATCGACATCTCCGAAAACGGCAGCATCACAAAAAGCCGATGGGGTATATGTAGCTCAAGGCGCTGGTGTATGACCTATGATTTTATCGTTCTGTGGTACCGTTGAAATCTACGCCAAAATTGTAATATCATCTACTTAGTAGACAACCAATCAGGAAACGCTCGAAAATCCAAAATTGCCTCCCAAACTCTCAATATTCAACCAGTCTCAACCTCTTTCCGACATCCCTCCTCCGCGCCTGGACAGCTGCTCTCTCAGACGCCTTCATCTCACCACTATCCGGGCCCTCGCCACGTGCCTTGAGAGCCTGAAGGAGCATCCCAGCGTCAAAGAAGCCATCTGTGGTCCCATGTTAGCATTTACGCCTTCATCGTTACAAGCGAACAACCGCAGGGAATACTCACATCCTCCCAGCTCATCATCCTCACTAAGTATGCTTCCCTCCATCGGAGTCTGCGCTCCGATCCCAGCCGCAGCAGCAGCCACATTCCCAAACCTCTCCTTCCTGACCGCCTCCCCCGCCCCCGCCGGTGGCGCCGCCGGTACCGCCGGGACAGCAAGCAACCTACCCCGCGCCTTCACATGGCTTGCCTTGCTCATCTTCCTTCCACTCTCCCTTGCCCAATCGATCTCCCGCGCCCGTGTCTGCCGCGGCATGCCCATCGTCATCCCGCCCGGCCCGCCGCCGCTCCGGCTGGCGAGCCGCAGCACGCGGCGGATCTCCAGCAGGTAGCTCTCGAGCGTGTCGACGAAGCGCCGCGTCTGCCGGTGCTTGGACGACGCGCAGATCGCAATGCCCTCGTCTTTGATGATGTACCCGACGCCGAAGCCGTCGCCTGACACGGGCCCGAAGCCGAACTGCCGGAGCGAGGGGTTGCCGCAGTTGGAGGTCGACAGGATCGTGTTGTTGAGCTTGTCCCAGCCGCCGTCGGCGAAGATGAGCGGGAGGGTGGCCGTCGTGCGCGAGGTCGTGCTGTCGCCTCGCGCGCGCGTCACCATGCTGTGCTGCCCGTGGTTCTGTTCGGGTGCTGGGGGCGAGGAGGACGCGGACTCGCGGGTGGGGCTGACTACGGTCGACGATGCCGCGCCGTTGTCTTCGCCGTTCGACGTGTACCCACTGCTGTCGACGCTGCTCCCGCTGTCGGTGCTGCTGACGCGATCGTCGACCAGGCGCTGCCACAGGCAGAACAGGGCGTACAGATGGCGATCGCAGCCCTCGCCCTTGGCGCAGACCTTGGTGTTGTTCACGTGCGTCTGGCACGCGCGCTTCAGCGCCTCGACCTTCTGCTCAGCGGGGTTGTCGGCCCAGAAGGTCTGCACAAAGTGCACGCTCTCCTCGCTGACGGTGCGCACGGCCTCGGTGCGGCCGTGCAGGTAGGTCTTCGTCATGGCGGGCTCGTACGTGCACTCGACGCGGCCGTAGAGCCCGTAGTACGCGGCCTGGAACGCCATCTGCACAAATGCGTCGGGCGAGAAGCCCATGGACGTGATGAAGTTCTTGCCGTACGACTGGAAGTCGAGGCACTGGAACTCGTTCTGCTCGATGAGGTCCGCGAGGCGCGTCTCGGCGAAGCGCACCGCGATCTTGAGCTCGGGCGTCATGTCCCACTCGAGCTTGTGCGGCGTGGTGTTGACGTCGCCAAACGAGTCCGGGTCGCGCTTCGACGGGTCCGGCGAGGTGGACGCCCACAGCGTCGGGGCCTGCCCGTTAATGGTGCGGGCGAAGCGCAGGATCGTGTCGGTGTAGAGGTCGGATGCGAAGCGCAGCACCGTGTGGCCATCGACGCCCGTGTGCTCGAAGTTGATGCCCGCCGAGCCGTTGTTGCACACGACGATCTGCAGCTTGTCGTACCAGCGGTTCGTGCAGGTGCCGATCTGCACGCCCTTTTCAATCTCGCTGGTGCCGCACAGCATGTTCTGGCACAGCGCGGACACGGTCTCTGGCTCGGTGTAGTCGAGGCAGATGATGAAGAGCGCTGCGTCGACGATGCCCAGGCAGTCTGCGTTGTTGGAACCCTCGTCGCGTAGCAGCACGTCACGGAGGCCGGACCATGTTTTGCGGTTTTCGGTGCTGAGGACGCCAAGAGCGCCTTTGGCGGCTTCTTGGATGGGAGTCTGAGAGGCGTCATCTATGATGGTTTGGAGGTTGATGGAGATGTCTTTCTCTGTCATGATGAGGTCAGAGTTGTCGTCCAAGACGTCGAACCAGTAGAACTGGCCACGACACATGACCACAACATGTTTTGAGTCGGGGTCTTGCTCGATCTGGCATCCAGACTCGGTCGGGACTCGTGCGGTGCCGAAGAGTCTCGAGTACTGATACATATCAAGGGGTGTTCCCCTGATTGTGTCTGGTGGCAGCTCCTCCTTTCGCACGGCCCGCACAAATTCCAGGGCGGATACCACGAGCGAGGCCGCTCTGGTGACCTGGTTGTTGCGTGCTGGAGTTGGATCATCTTCTAACAGGAAGAATGGGTTGAGATTAAGCACGACAGGGTTGTCGTAGTTGAGATATGAATCGTACCCTATAACAGTCAGAGATGTGGCGACGCATTCGAGACACGCAGTGACTTACAAAATTGTTCGATATAACTTGTTTTACCCTCAGCATACCTCTTCAGCTTCTCCTGCAACTCGGGTCCCTCTTTACTCAAAAACTCCTCGACGGCATGTCTCGTATCGGACTGCTCTCTGGCTGTTTGCAATGGCTTGAGAGCCTGCAGGTACTTCTCACAAGAGCTCTCCAGATCCGGGATAGGCAATTTGGCCAACTTTTCCTGGTGAGCAAAAGTCACTCCCGGGTAGGAGGACTTGTCCTCAGCCGGGCCCATCTTCTGTTCGAAGGCGGCCAGCTTCGCCTCGGATATACTGTCGAGTAGTTCTCCGTTCGTGGGTAGCGAACGAGGAATTTTCTGGAACGGCGCTATGCGCCTGTTGGTGACGGAGAGAGTGTCTCCGAAAGCCTTGGGCACCGTGAATATACGGACTTGGGTGGTCATGTTGTGTCAGCAGCCCGCACGAGCCCTAATCAAGCGTACAGAGGAGAGACAGAGGTGTTGACGTTCAGGCCTCTCAGGGCTGTGCGGTAGAAGTAGTGACAGTCGTGAAGATAATAGGCTGGCATTCCCACTTGAGACGCAGCAAGACAGTGTAGCACCTAGGGTTCGTAGACGGGGTTCTTTTTCGTCGGATAAGGCTATTCAATGACAAGAAGATGCTCGGAGGGAAACGATCCATATATGTCAGCTCTCACCATAGCCGAGGGTCTGACGGGACCGAAGGAGTGACAGATTGTGGACGTAAATGATGTGTTAGGAATCCAGGTCCACCCCCACGCATGAAGGGAGAAGCGCTTGGTTGCAGCACGTCGAACTCGCATGCAGATTAGATGAAGGCATGTGGTGATACGCCAGGTACTTGGTCCGGCACCTATTCTTCAGCATTGGCAGTAGTAGTCCGATACCGAGATCCGCAAATTGCAGATGGGTGGTGGTAATGAAACTGCTCCGCCGGACCGAGTGAGGTCCATGGGAACGAAGTATGCCGAGATACCAGGGACGACCACGATATATAGGAAAGCTTATACATACCTGAAAGGACGGTAAGCAGGGCAATGAAACGCGAGTCCACGATACAACAGTTGAATGAAATTCGATTGCTGGCAATACTTGCTCTTCAAGAACAAGCGCGGGTATATCAAGACTCAAATACTGGCCAATGCTGTGACGGAGGGGCGGCCAGACCGGGAAGAAGGATGTAAGAAGTGGTACTGAGAGTAGATAGAAGTAGTTGTTGCCGTTTTCAGCTAGAAGCCTCTTATTCTTATTTCGGCAAACTCTCGATTCTCCCAGGTGTGCAGGCTTGAACGAGCTGAAGAGGCGATTGGATGGATAAGGCTAATCTTGTGGAAAAGAAGCTCATCAGCCCTCGAAGCATTGCCTCGAGAAACTGCGTCACGGGCGAAACGCGGATGACTGCGGCAGCCAGCCAGCCCAGCCAGCCAACAAGCAACCCAATGCCCAGCTGTCACAGGCAAGAACAGAGCCGCTAGACCATGACGAACGAGAAATGGGTGAGACCTTCAAGATCCCCACGGGGCGGCCAGAGTGGATCTTCGGACCAGGGGAATCGCCCTGATTGGTCGCCGGCACAAAGGGACCAGCCGTGGACCCCTGACCTCATCCATGATCCATGCCATCATGCTTGTGGGGTTTGTGGAGGTGGAGCTGGAGCCACGTTCACTTGGGCTCCACAAATCACTTCACTTCATCCTGCGTTCACGAAGAGGTCATAATCAGCGCGAGCCGATTTGACGAGAACTAAGGCTGGTAATAGAAAATTTCGTGAGAGCAGAGATGACTCAGAAATTCAAGAAGTCAACCTCCTCAAATTGTCCACGAAAGGCCCTCCGGTCTCTCGGCTCGGTGACATAAAGTTTACAACTACGGTGTACTCCGTACGGAGTACCCAGGTGTAATTCATATTTCCCAATACCCACTGATGAATATGCGAGATTCGGTCTTCGTTGCGACTTCTCGGCTTCGGCAGATCAAAGATATCTTATGTGCTGTGATATATGCAGCTTGGAAGTGGGCCATAGCTCGAAACCAGCAGCAGCACCCGGCCTAACGGAAAGAATGAGATGCAGCAGACGCCGAGACAATATGTCAATACCGGACCGCCGCCCCGGAAGTAGGATCCGGCCGAGGGAGGCCGATTTGCTTTGGGCGACCTGACCTGAAACCAAATTTCTTGCACATATTAAGTAATGCTCATAAACGGAAAGTCGCTTCTCGGATCAGGGGATTGCTTGAATCATACGCTGTATTTGAGTACGAAGAAATTGACCACAGTGTGACAATACCTAGGTTAGCGGTAGTTGGGCGGAGGAGGATGGCTACGAACTGTCGTCCCGCAAATACTTAGTACAGTCCAGGTCAACCCCGATACTTCAGATTGTTACAGGTGACAATGCGCAATGCGGCCTGCGCACGTTGAGTTGAACCTTCTTGTGATATATCAAGGTTGTGAACCCAGACAACGACAAAGCGAGGTGGCCCCGGGGTTTCGCGGCATGGTTTTCGGAACGTATTGCGAAGGTCATGGGCTCAACTCCTCTGAGACTGTGGTCACTGGGACGTGCGGTTCCCCGGGAGGTCGGAAAGAATCTGTATTTTCTCTCTAGACATTAGGACGTACCGTCTTGCACTTTCTTTACACACAGTAGGTGCATACTTTGCTCAGCGCCCACCATGCTAACACAATGCTCCCGCCGGCGCCAATGCAGGAGGGGAGGAGGGGCTCACCAGCACCGCCCAAATCGCATTACTCGTCGTCGATATCAGGACCGCCGTCAACTCTCCGGGGATCGTCGCATACGCATGCCCCGAGATACTCGTGACCGTCGCCGCCGTCGATCGACGGCGTCCCTCCGGAGTCCGAAGTCCCACAGCTGATCCGTCCACGTTCGTTTGAACAAGTAAGCACTCAAGTGACAGACACAGCTGCTACTGCTCAGTTCCTCTGCAGGTGACGACGGTTTTAATCCAAGGAGAGTCCCTATTTGCCGAACTATTCACGCGTGCTCTGGACAATGCCGTCGAAGCCTGCGAATGGCCTCTGTGCGTTGCTAGAAGTCAGAGGCAAAGTAATAGTACCACAGCCGAAACACACCAGAGCAACCAGAGCAGTGCTCTTGCTGCTGAGGAGGCAGACTTCAGATCAAGTGTTGTCGGACATTTGATGCCAAGCGAGGGTACATCGCCAAAGTTGATGAGGAAGCGAGAACCCAGACAAGGAGTTCGTCCGATATCCGGACCCGAGGCTGCGG
This sequence comes from Ophiognomonia clavigignenti-juglandacearum, assembly GCA_003671545.1. Classification (NCBI taxonomy): domain Eukaryota; kingdom Fungi; phylum Ascomycota; class Sordariomycetes; order Diaporthales; family Gnomoniaceae; genus Ophiognomonia; species Ophiognomonia clavigignenti-juglandacearum. Next base: position 197,750 of record PYFS01002316.1, on the reverse strand, counting down.
ATGTCCAAGACCACACTCAGGGGCCCCCTGTCGACGCCGCACTTCGATAGACACATCGCCTTCTCGTCACCGCGTCTTTCTTTCTCGCGATTCTTTCCTAAACTCAGATAAGAATCAGAAGCCAAGAACTCAAAATAGCAATGGCCTACCGCCGGCCCCGCCAAGACGACCAGGCCGCGCAAAAAACCTTCTGGCTCGAGTTCCAAGTCTGCTCCGACGGGCTCACCCCATCGCCCTGCCCACCAGCCACACCCACCTCCTTCCCACGCTTCCCCGACCTGCCCGCCGAGCTCCGCCTCAAAATCTGGTCCCACCTCCTCCAACCACGCACCATCCTGCTCACCTGCCTCACCACCGGGCCCGACGCCAACCTCCGCCACAAACGCGCGCAGCTCGCCCTGCGCCCCTCCCGCCCGCCGACCCCCGTCCTGCTGCACGTCAACGCCGAGGCCCGCCGCCTCGCGCTCGCGCACTACGGCGGCGGGCCGTCCTTCGCGTGGCGCATCCCCGGCGCGACGCTCGCCGTCGCGCCGCGCGAGCGCGCCGCGCGCGTGTGGTTCGACTTCCGCCGCGACACGCTGCTGCTGCTGGGCGAGCTGGAGCCGTACGACGGCAGCAACGTCAACGCGCCGATGGTGTACTTCCTCGACAAGACGGACGCGCGGCGCGTGGCGAACGTCGCGGTCGCGTTCGAGGAGCTGCGGCTGGGCGAGGTCGAGAGCGAGGTCATCTTCGGCACGCTGTTCCATGTGCTGGATGCGTTTGCGGGCGTGGAGCGGCTGCTGATCACGAGCACGGAGGAGGATCTGGAGAGGCAGCGCGCGGTGAGGGGCGGGGTGCCGTTGGATTTGGGGGTGGGGAGGAGGGACAATCTGGTGGCGAAAATTTGGTCGGGATGGATTCATGGGATGAGTGTTGTTACGAGCCAGTTGAAGGATAAGCAGATTCTCATGGTGAGAGAGGATGGGTTGGCGGATTTTGTAGCGGAACGTTGGTAGAACTGGATGGATGGTGTGGTTTATATACTGTCAGTGTGTTCTGTGAGGTAGCATTGGGAGGGCGTTAGTCTGGGTTGATACTTGGCATTCTCGAGGTTAATAGGGTGCATATTGGCATGTTCATACGGAGTAGTAGGTATTCAGCAGTATCTGGCGGTACGTGTAGAAAAGAAAAGACTGTCTCATCTGCGATGTTAAATTTTGAAGGAAGCAGACGAGTCTCCATCCTCATCGCGTTTTCAATAACGTACAACAAAGTGGGTATGAGTGATGTAGGCCTATGCTCATCAATATGTACCGTACAGATAAAAACAAAGTCTTTTGTCAGAGCCGCCCCTGAACGCCATCGCATGTATCGGACCCTGAAAATCAAGACCAGCCCCCAATTGTCATAGTCTTCATCTGCGCCTTGGAGGGTTCTCCCGCCGGTGTATCTCAAAAGCAGGACAGCCCTCTCTGCCGCCCCTCATGCCCCCGAACAGCCAGTCGGTCAACCCCACGAACTTTGCACCCACGCTGTTTTCCCAGTCCCCATTCCCCTGCACCGTCTCGATGGTATGGCTCAGCACCCGGCCCTCGCCATCAAACTCAAAGATGAACAGCCCCGTGAACCCCTTCTTCGCCGCCGCAACGACGTCCTCGCCCGTCTGCTGAAAAAGCGGCAGGCGCCACGATATACGCGAGCCGGTAGTCCGCCACCGCACCACAAGCTGTTCCGCGCCGGCGCCCACGCGCTTGCCGGGCTGCTTCACCATGCGCTCTGACAGAATCTCGAGTCGCACGTCGCCGATGATGGGCATGCTGCTCCACGCGATGGGCGACGTCCATAGTGCCGCGATGTAGGCAACGCGGCCAGATACGGCGGGTAGGTGTGGGTGTGTTGAGGGGAAGAGGTGGAGGCTGATGTTGGGCGCGAGTATTTCTTGAGGGAGGGGTGATTGCAGGAGGGTCGGCAGGCGTTCTTGGAGAATACGCAGAGCTGGTGCAAGGTATTGCGTTAGTCATTACGCTTGCATCCAGCATGTGAACGGTGATGCAATGTGCAAATAAACTCACTCTTGCCCAGCTTCACTTTGCGCTCGTCTGGTGGCTTGTTGGGCCCTTGTCCAAGCGGTGGTCGGCCATTTCGGTATGGGAAGGTCGAGTTGAACCAAATTTCAGGTAGATTTCGAGGGTTCGCTTCTTGGAGGGTTGTGAGAGGTTTCGAGGATGCTGGGCTTGGTGTGGAGGAAGATTGTGCTGCAGTGGCAGTCCTAAGGTTGTGGGCAAAGAAGGATTGCGACCTTGTCGAGAGATTCAAGGTACTCTGGGAGGAGGTTGAGGTCGAGAAAGTGGTCCGCAGGACTCGACGATGGGCGGACATCGGATTGAAGGATCTACATGAAGACAGCGGGTAGGATATTGTAGGTCCTGGAGAGATGGACAGAGGGAGAAGAAGTTTGTTGTGGAGTGAGCAAGGCGACTGTCAGACTGAAAGTTTTTGAGATGACGATGGTAGAGTTCCAATGCAGCCCGGACGATGCCGGAGGAACGGGAGGCTTGAAATGGCAGGGCAGGGGCCCCCTGATCACCCCACCAAACGTCCAACATTGAAGTCTGGGGACGTGGGGGCATTTGTTGGTCATTGGGATTCTGGTGTTGTCTTGGTCAGTGTATCTTGTAGGTAAGTACTCAATATATTATAAGGGAATTTCCATTCTGGTATAATAAGAAAACATGTGCATACAATAGTGCCCTATTTCCGCCTTTACAGCACCATTATGTAGAACAAGTCATAGACAGGAAGAGCGCAGAAGTAGAGAATACTAGGTAATGTCTTGGCCTCCTTGTCAGTGGACAGTTGTGTCTGCAACAGCACTACAAATTTATTCGTAAATATTGAGCGAGAACCAATTGCCCAATAAGTAAGTGACATGCTTGTCCTCATGCTGTGAATGAACTGGATCAGATGACTATACAGTACTTATCTATTGACAAGCTGAGATAGTACTTGCAGTGAAGGGCCCCCACGTGAGTTGGTCATCATGGACAATGCAGGTGATGAGTACCTAGGACTAGGTAGTCTATCCAGTCTATCCAGTGGCAAACCCAAAATCCCATTCAAGATTATGGGTCTCAATTAAGCTGCCAGGCCACTTGTATATCTCAGACTAAGCAATAGTATCTTGACAGTTATGCCTAAGGTGTACATGGATTAGAGTACCATAGTACACAATAGCCCATTCTGGGTAGGCAATAGGACATATAACAAATTACCCCTGCCGGGACAATCCAAGGTTGCAAAGCACCTGATCAAGTCAGGGACTTGATTCTCAAAGAACAGAATGCAATTCAGAGGAGAAGGAGGCAGGAATTAGCTGCACCCAAGTACGAAGCTGGACAACCTTGTTCTATAGTGACACTTGAAGCTCAGAATGCCAAATACAGCCTGAAGTTCCTCCGTGTCACCAGCAGGGGAAAACTGATCAGGCTCACACAGCAGTGGTATCTGATGCATGAAATGCTATTCAATAATATTGACAGTAGTTTGCCCTGTCAAGTATGCCATACGGAGTAGGTGGTGTGCCAGGAGTGCACTAACAATTTAAAAAGGTTAGTCCTGCTGCATGCTTAGTCATTCCAGACGGCCTGCGCCCCCTTGCCAGTCACTTCACAGGCCCGACTACTGACGTTGTCTTGCTCTGTACCAGCAACCTACTGAACCCACCCTCCAACCTCGACAACCTGCATTCTATCACCAAGCCAACTTGTGTCCATCTCCGCCGTCTCTTTACACCGTAATCCACAGCAGATATCCGACTATCAACTTTGGAAAGCCGCCACCATGAATCCTGAGTGGTAAGTGGCGGTCGCCCGATCCCCTCTACCCGCCCCGTCAAAGCAAGACCGTGCTGACCGACTCGACTTCTAGAGTCTCTCCGTCTTCCCAGCCATGCGATCCGCCCACCTCGACAGACCAGCTCCCGAAGCACAGCCGCCCAAGAACAGTGTGTTGACAACTCTTACAGATACGACTACCTCTTCAAGCTGCTCCTCATCGGTGACTCCGGTGTTGGAAAGTCCTGCTTGCTGTTGCGATTCGCCGACGACACCTACACTGAGTCCTACATCTCCACAATCGGTGTCGACTTCGTACGCACTCTTCACCCTCCCGCATGTCAATACCGCAGTTGCTGATACCCAAAACAGAAGATCAGAACCATCGAGCTAGACGGCAAGACTGTGAAGCTGCAGATCGTAAGCGCTGCCTGTCCCTTCTCCCGGCCAGAGGTCGCCGTTGAATAAGGACGCCGCGCTGACAAGACCGCATTTCTGTAGTGGGATACTGCTGGCCAAGAGCGTTTCCGAACCATCACCTCCTCCTACTACCGTGGCGCTCACGGTATCTGCGTTGTCTACGATGTTACCGACATGGACTCCTTCAACAACGTGAAGCAGTGGTTGCAGGAGATTGACCGGTACGCCACCGAGGGCGTCAACAAGCTGCTCGTCGGCAACAAGAGCGATATGGCCGACAAGAAGGTGGTTGATTACACCGTGGCAAAGGTGCGGACACAGCCCCCCGAATCCGTCCAACCCGTCACTTGACCTGTAATGAATGATGGGCACACTGCCTCGTCACATGCTGGCACTTGTACTTATCGCTATTGGACCCACTTTTACTAACCAACAAACAACAGGAGTTCGCCGACAGCTTGGGCATCCCATTCCTCGAGACCTCGGCCAAGAACGCCAGCAATGTCGAGCAGGCTTTCCTGACCATGGCCAGGCAGATCAAGGAGCGCATGGGCACCACCGCCACCAACAACACCAAGCCGTCGGTCCAGGTTGGCCAGGGCCATGGCGTCTCGAACAACTCCGGTAGCAGCTGCTGCTAAATACCTACCATTTTCTGCCTCAAACTCGAAATATTTACAGTGCCAACTGTAAGCCCGAACGTCAGCTATTAGGACCCCCGTTTTAACCCACGACCGCCACGAGATCGAGACTTGGGATATGAGTGGCGTACGTGCAGGCCAATGGGTCGCTCACCGGCGGATGCCCTGGATTTGGGCCTGTCTTTTCCTTTGCGCGCGTTCTTCTGTTTTCCCCCGCTGTGGGCCGTCTTGCGCATAGACTGAAGTGGTCGTCATTTGGATGATTTTTCTGTTGGGGTGAAGGGGGGGCTTCAGACGCAGCATATACCGAAATCGTCATGATGGACCAGGCATCTTCTAGAGCGCCAACACACAACACTTCCTCAGGCGCAAAACGGGCCCGACCGACGGAGAGATGGACCGGGAGAAGCGGAGTAGGGTCTCTTTGTTTTCTTCTGGGCCTGTGTTTCTCCAAATGACGAACCACATAATAACACACACAAACACACCTGGCGGCGTTTATGACATTAGTTGCTTTTACTGTGATTTTCCCTCCCTCGCGTTGTTTTCACCTTGGTCTAGGTGTTCTGTATTCTGTTGCTGTTACGAGGCTAGGGATGTAGGCAGGAAAGATCAATGCAAGTGGCTTGTTGAATACTTAGGTATATGTGCGACCTGACGCCTTGTGGCGCCACGGTGTACGGGTTGCAGCTATGAGCACTATCCGTTGTCATATTAGTACCATGCCTTGGGCCTGGGTTTCCGTTCCATACGGCTCGCTGATGGGGCTGGTGACTCCAGGCCCTCACTCCAGGGCGCCGATGCCTGGGTTTTGTGTAGACATACACATTGCTTGCCTCACGTCCATCCTGAGGTGATGGCCCTGATTCGGCAAGCAGACGCTGAACTGCTGCAACTCAATCGTTCATTCATAGGCATAATACTTTTGTTTTACGATGTTGCAGGGATGACCGAGTGCCCATAGGCGAACATCCCAGAAGCGATCATCTTGGGGTGGACCATCCCCATATGCTGATTGTCAGGTCGCGTGAACGCTGTTAGGTTTTATTGCCAAGGTGAGATCTTTTAAGATCACTTCTAGGGTTGTGTCTCTTGTATCCGTACGCGAGAACTGATGTTGGCCTGTGCAGTAGTATCAGACAAGACAAGCAGGCGATCGTAAAGCAGTGTACACATTATCATTCTACCTAGGCATCTCCAATTTGCCTCCTTTTCCCTCTCGGTTGACATTGAGTACCGGCGCCCCCCCCCCCCCGAAAATCAAAAAGGAAGAATTACTCCAGAGCGTATTCGCGTGTCTATAAAGCAAAGCGTGATATCAAACGTTCTTCAAACAGACAATCTCTGACACGTCAACACAAACAAAAGAAACGAACGCAGAAGACCAAGCCAAAACCCTTCGAGATTTGTGCAGCATGGTCACAATCACGCAAAGACGCCAATTTTGGAAAAACACCCCTAATCCATCCATCCACCGATCCTCTCCTCACGCCAACCCAAGCCACTTCAGCGCCTTCCGACTATTCCCCTTCCGCAACTCACTCTGCCGCATATACATCGGCATCAACCTCCGCTCCTCGGCATCGTAAAACTCGTCCTCGCCGACCACACTAACCGCATACGCACTCCTCGCGTCTCCTCCCGCGCCCGCGCTGTTCCCATCCCCGGACGACGACCCCGCGCGCTTCAGCGACAGCGGCCGCACTGCCCCCATCCCCGCGATGTGCAGCCCGCGGCCCCGTTCCCGCGACCGCGACCGCGACCGGCTGTCTCCGCGCGAGTAATGCCCCTCCCCCTCGTCGGGCGGAGGCGGAGGCGGCGCGTAGGGGAAGTTGAGGGCGGCGAGGCTGCGCGGCGTGCTGACGCTGCCGAAGTACGGCGGTGACAGCGGCGGGCTTGCCGGGGGGATGGTCACGGGGCTGCCGGCGAATTTGCTGACGAGGGCGGGCTTGCGGGTGGTGGTGGTGGCGGCGGTGGGCGTGGTGGGCGTGCTGGGCAGGGAGTAGAAGGACGGGTCGATGTCGACGAGGAGCTGGCGGATGGTGGACAGGAGGTGTGCTGTTTCGGACTCGGTGGCGGAGGAGGCGAGGACGTAGTCGGCCCGGGAGAAGGATAGGCGGCGGCTAGTGGTGGTGTGTGTTGGGTGCTGCTGGGAGGGTTGTTCGGTGGGGTTTTGGAAGAGGGGATTTTGGAAGAGGGGGTGGGTGGTGGGTGGTGAGGAGTTACGGCCTGGCGTGGAGGCGTCGAGGAGCCGCTCGATGGAGGCGATGCTTGTCGAGCGGCTGCTGGCGGTGCTTGAGGGGGTAGGGGAGGGGGCATCGCTAGGCGAGGGGTTTGTATTGTCGCTGGTGTCGAGGATGCCGAGGACTTTGAAGGCGTCGGCGCCGATGAGTTTTTGGAGGGAGATGACGGTGGCGAGGTGCTCGGCTGGATAGGAGAGGAGCAGGAAGCGGGTTGCGGTGTTGAAGGCGAGGTAGGTCTCTAGGTGGGGGATGAGGAGACTGGCGAGGGTGTTGGGGCTGTCTGTGAGGGTGCTGGCGGCGAGGGAGGTTAGGGGTTGGGTGCTGGAGGACTGCATGGCGGTGGCTATTAGGTATCTGGGAGGCTGTTAGTGGGAGTTCATCTTTCCAGTGTTTACTTGTGTGCGTGTGTTCTCATACCTGATGTCCAAGCGGCCACTCCGGGACATTCCATTCGACTTTGACCCCAGCTTCTCAACCCGCCCGGTCACTGAAGAGACAACCTCGCTGCTCACGCCTTTTTGGCATCCTATGGCAAGCATCAAGTCCGCAGTAGGCTGAGGAGCAATCCCTCCCTGCGTCTCATCAGACACACGGAAAATAGGCCTCCACAACTTGTTCGCGTCCGGCAGCGAAGAACTAAACTGCAGGTATCCCGCGCCATCTTGCTCCGGATAATACCCCTCCAACACTCCTCTCAGCGCATTCTGCGTCGCAATGGCGCTTGAGCGACCAGCGGTAGACAGGTCATGGAACCTAGCCTCCACATGCGGCGTGGGCGTCTGCGCAGGTGTTGGCAGCTGCTGCTGCTGCTGAGGACCACTCGGCCGTTGGGGCTGATGTGCCGCCGCCATCTTGGACGCCAGGCGCACATCGCTGCCACGGGCGGCGTATGGATCGTAGTCAGAGGCTTCGTCCGCGGACGGCACCTCTGCTACCGGCGACAGGCCGTCGACGCGGCTCTCCAGGTCGAAGAGGTCGGCGGTCCTGGGCGTGGAGGGGCAGGAGTCTGATTCCACGGTGCGGAAGGACTCCGAGGTGGTGCTGGAGATGGGATAGGAGCCGTCCTTGAACGACTGGATTACGGAGTCTAGCACATAGTCTCGGCCAAAACTGGTGAAGTGGATGACGAGGTCTTCGTGTAAAGGCAGCACTGGCTCAAAGTCTCGCTCCTCCGAGTTCCCACTGTCATTGCCCACTTCCGCAGCGTCTGTGCCATGGTGAACATATGTCTCCCTCAAAGGCTTCGCCGGGACTCCGTCCTTTGTAAAGGTCGGCGATCGGCGGATCGTCGTAGTCTGTGCTTTCACGAACTTGGCCTGTCCAAGATGCAACAAGTTGGTGGGCGAGTACGGGTCCTCGACGATAGAGAGATGGCGACTCTTCGCCTCGGGCGGGGTGTCTATCGGCGCGGCTCTCTTCGAGACGAGCTCCAGCTGGGCGCTGATGCGCCGTCGGCGCGCCTCGTTCAGCTCCATGTCGTCAAGCGAGCGAACCTTGCGGAGCCTCCGTTGCGACTTGGACGCCGCCATCTGCACGAGCCGAGCCTCGCCGTAGACCACGCCCTCGGGGGTGAGCGGCGGCGACATGAAGCTGTCCGGGGTCGGCGACGACAGCAGATGGACGGTGGACCGGCGATTGGTGCTGCTGCGCGTCCTCGTAGTCTCGACGATGCTATTCCCTGCGCGGGGCGGCACGGAGATTCGTAGTTTTGGCCCGCCTTGGGATTTTCGTGCGACACGGGGCCTGTTTGCGGAGTCGTCCTCCTCCTCGGCTGGTAACGGCGACTCTCCGTCGTCGTCGTCCCCGAAGACTGATCCCCCAGCCTCGCTGGGCGACGAGCTGAAGACGAAGAACGGGGAGGCCTGGCCCAGCCCGGTCACATAGTCGAGCATCGGCAGACTTAAGCTGCGTGGCCGGGTTCTAATATAGCAGTCGATCGGCTGCAATGAGTCTGTCTCTTTGTAGAGGGCGTCGGCTGCCTTCATGGCCCTGGTGATGGGGTCCTCTTCAATGCTGTCGCCGGGCCAGACTTCATTCTCGTCCCCTTCACTACTCAACCTCTCCAGAGCCTGCTGATTTGCGTATTTCTCTTCCTGGTCCAAGCCCTTCACACCTTCGCTGGAGATATTTCTGTAAACGGCCTCAGCTAAGATGGCATCTCCCGAGGTTTGGTGCCCGCTGATTGCTGATATACATTGTGCCACGGCTCCAGCGGTTCCACCGCTGAGAAATACCAGCCTCTTATTGTTGATGGGAGACTCGTCGAGAAAACGCAAGGCGACTTCGCGCCGTGCCAGCGCTGCGAGGTGGATGTCTTTGATGTAATTCCGTGGGCTGAAAAGGGTATTGGAGTCTGGTCTGTATTTTGACATGTAGTGTTGTAAGCTCGGCAGAATCAACACCTGCGGAGATGATGGCAGCAACCGCAGCTGAGTTGAGATTAAATTCTCCGGGCCTTCGAAGGCTACTAAGCTGCCATGATGATGGTTTCGGTGCTCCATCGTGCCGTGCTTCGTAAGATTTGCTGCACTGTAACTCAAGATGCGTGGTGTTCGGTGGGCACTGGGCCAGCTGCCGTTATCAGTGGACAAAAGCAACTTGAGCTGTTGACATGCGACGTCAGTGTCGACTGAGCGTCTTGTTTCGAACGAGAATCCTGGTTTCCCTGAAGATCGGCGAGGGCTACCGTGGATCGCTGTGGTGATATATCGTTTGATGATCTGTACTGAACAAGAAGTCGGCGACCAAGAATTCGATGGCAATGCTCCCGAGGTCGCTGGAAAAGTGCAAGGCGCGTCGGATTTTGTCTGGTTCGCAGGATTGTGAAGGCTGAGATCACAAGCTGGGACCGCACAGAGTTGTGAAAGGCACGAAAAATAAAGTCCAGAAGCAACACGCTTTCTCGATCGAGAGTTTCGGCATAGGCTGGTCACAAGGGAAGGAATCTAAAGAGCAAATCGAAGAAAGCGAAAGTGGGCCACAAATTGTAGCCCCCGTCCCACCTGACTTTGCTTCTTTTCCCTACGGCTGGCTTCTTCTCGATGTGGCCACGGATAGCAACAGCAACGCCGAGAGATTCGCACAAGTGGCTTGCGCTTTTCTCGTTCGTTCCTAGCGGTCGGTAAGGTACCCCACCACACACAGAAGGCGCCCGATGATGTAGCTCTCACTTGGTTGAACTACAATCGTGAAGGCCGGCCTCCGAATCTGAAGACACGACTTGAAAGGTCCAACCAACGATGAGCCGTCGACACTGGATGGCGTTCGCGGTCGCCGAGCAAGCCAATTGGCAAGTTGGCATGCACAGAACGCGATCCGTGCGTTCGGAAGGTTTTGGGGCCGCCACATACTAAAAGTACAACATCCGAGCGTCTTCGCGCGACGGTTCGTACATAGTATGTCGATGCAGACTCCGATCTAGAAGAACGCAAGATAGAGCCGTGTTTTTGCAGTAGTTCGCGAGTCCAGCCCACTAGTTAGTAGTTCGCAGCACTAACTCTGGGAGCCTTTTCCATGCCCATGCACGCACCTTCACAGTCGTACCGTACCTTGCGTAGTGCCATTTGCGTGAACAGCAAACCTGCATGCAACCTTGAAACGGTGTAAATGGGTCGATTCCAGCACCAAAAGCATCCACCGACGACCTGCGAGGGAACTCGTGGAACACTGCATTAGTTCTGAACCTTCCGCTGCAAGTTCCCCTGAACGGCAGATGCTACCAAGGTAGTCAGTCTCGTGGCATCGAGACCTGGCCCTCGTTACTCGTCCGCGGCTTGCCCGTCTCCAACGCGGCGCGATGGCAATCAGGGCCAAGGGACCGAAGAAAATCACCACAGGCGCCAGGGCTGATGTGGTCTAGCCACGGAAGGCTCAGCGATGGACAAAGCTCTCTTCCGAGAAGCTCGACGAGGAAACCCGGGCCCCGCAAAACGGTTTGGGATAGGTGAGGTAGACAAATCTCACGTGGTACGGGGCGACTATTGATGTCTGAGATGTACCGAGCCGTAATTGCTGCAGGCCCCCCATCAGCCAATGATCTGTGCGACTGACCCGAAGGCTGAGAGATGCGTCCGCGGTTTATGGCCAGCAGCAAGAAGCCTACATCGATTTGCGCCATTCGACCCGCGATGGGTGTGTGTGTCCCAAGGCAAAGGTTGTGTCCTACACCACAACGAATGGAGGAGTGCTGCTGCAAGCCACACCCGTCGATAATACGGTTACAGCCACCAAGGTGAGGTCCTGAAACGTAAGGAACCTGGATCAAGGAAAAAAGCCACGGTGATGATGTGCCGCTACCGTGGTCGTCTGCCTCAAATGCGAGGCTCCCTGGCTCCGTAGCAGTGGACGACATGCGGTTGCGCAGTTTTGAAGCTTCTGAGCCCTCAATCCCTGCTGTCGATCCTTCTCGGTGCCGGAGCCCCCGCAAACAAAGTTTCCGAGACCCACTCGCACGTCAAAGACAAGGGGGTGATGATCTCCCCTGCCAAAACGTCACCCATGTGTCCGACCTCACAATGATTGTTCTTGGGTGAGGCTGATCTCAGGAAGTCTGTCGCCCCTAGCAAGACACACAAGTCTTGGTGCAGATTACACCCTCTGGTGAGGTGATTGTCGAGCAGTAGCTGTGCTGCGCCGTACTTTGGTATTTACAATGCAAGGGCCCGTCTGCTCGCGCGCATCTGCACTGGGCCGGGGCGCAGCTGATCTTACCCACAGCACCACCCACTGCACCTTACGCGCTGTCTGGGACGCGCGCACACGCGGGTGCGGCTAGTGCTGTCCTCGCAAAAGTAACGTGCTGCCTTCCGCGCAACAAAGCGTGCCTTGGAACAGGCTGAAGGATCATGTGGTAGCAAAGCTTGGCTGCTTGGCTACATTGCTGGTGAGAGACCCTAATTGTGGAGGGTCGCTTGCTGGATGTTATCATCTGTTTTAATCTCCGTGACAGGTCAAACATGTCTTCAGAGACAGAAGTTATATCATGTGGGACCGTTGGTTCTTGTGCATCGTTGTGTCTTGTGCATGGACCCCGTCGTGGCAGCGTGGTAGGATCCTACCAGAGTTCACGCGGCTGACGATAGCGGGGATCCTGTACTGACCGTACAAAGTAATGCACATTATTATGGCCTTCCGACCACCCACCCGTCGGCTTCAAATCTCTACATACCTGGGCGCTATGGCTCGGGCAGACGGTGTGGGTGCTTGGTAGCCGGGAGGCTGTGTTTGCTGCGTTGCCGCGCCGAAATTGGGTGCTGTAACAGGGTGTCTTTCTGGAACACAGCTGTCAATTTGAGTTGCAACGCCTAGTCTCAGAGTGACGCAGCTTGGTCATTTGTTTCGGCGCACGTCTGGTGATGGACACGAACAACGGGGAGCTTCGTTCTATGGCTGCCCTTAACTCACAACTGGTCATTCCACAGCTAAGTGAAGACTGCCCAGGTGGGTAAGGAGTAACATCAGCCCTCGAGTCTGATCTGTGACCAGTAATGCATCCAGCCTGAAAGTTTGAGGAGGGTGGTCTCGCATGTCCTTTTGCTACATGTCCTTTTGCTGCAAGCCGGGTCAGAAAGTGGCGCTCTGCAAATAGAAAGCGGCAAGGCGCTCCAAGTTTGGCCCGATTATAGCATCGACTAGTCGTCCATCAGCTCTGCCAGTTCAGCCTCTTCCTCTGCCGTCAGCAAGTCGGCAGCCTCTTCACCAGCCTGCTTCTCCTCCTTCGCCCCGGCAAAGAACTTTGCCTGCTCCTCCACCGCAGCCTCAAGTCCCGCCTTGTGCAAAGGCCATGTCCGCACTGTGCCGTCAATGCTGACGCTGACAAGCCTCTCCCCGTGCCCATCTGCGCTTGCAAGCACGACCAAGTCAACTACTTCGTCGTAATGGCCCTGCAGAACGTACTTCAGAGCAAGCGAGGTTTTGTCCCATACCTTGAGGTCTTCGTCTCTGCCCGCCGTGACGATGAGCTGGTCCGTCACTGCCACCGCGCGGACGTGCCCACCATGCACCACAACCTGATCGGCTGTGAAGTGTCTCCCCCGCTCCAGGCACTTGACCGTGCCATCCCCGCTCGCAGTCCAAAGATCGACCTCGTCGCCGTGAAAGTCGAAGACGACCTTGTATACACCCGTCTCGTGCACCAACAGCGCCCTCCTCTCCACTGTCGGCTTTCCAGGCTCGGCGTCCACAAACTGCTCCCAATCATCCAGTCGAATCTTCCACCTGCGAATCTGCGGATCGCTGCCTGCGCTGACAACCACCAGCTCGTCGGCGGAGCTGATGATCGGGTCCACGGCGAGGGACTGCACGGCGAGCATGCTTGTCACCGAGTCCTGGAGGACGTGCAGGCGAGAACCAGTGGCGATGTCCCAGACCATGATCTTCTTGTCTGCACCGCCGCTGATGAGCACGTCTTTACCGCCGAGTTTGGCGGAGACCACCGCCTTGACGAAATCCGAGTGCCCTGAGAATTTGGTGCCTGCTTTTCGTGTCTCGATGTCCCAGGACCATATGTCCTTGTCCCAAGACCCGGCGAAGACAGTCCTGCTGTCTGGGCCACCTACAGCCACGCAGGTAACAGGTGCCGATGGCCCGCGGTAGACAGTCTTGGTTTCCTCATCCTACTCAGTGCCAATTTGAGCGTCCAGTCTCACAAAAGAAAACCAGACTAGGACATTCAATACTCACATCAACATTCACTCTTCGCACTGAGCCTGCCGACTCAGCTATGAAGACGCTGTCAGTTGGCGATTGAGGATCTAATACCGCGGCTGCTATCTTCGATTTGAGAACAACAGGCTTGCCCAACTTGTTACTCGACTTGGCCTCTCGCCTTATCCGCTTGCTCTGGTCCGCGCTGTATAGATTCGTCAGCCATGACGAGCTCCTATCGACTTGCAAACATCCGGTAAGACAGGGGCTTACTCTGACTCGAAGAATCGTTGGGGGTCGGAGGAGTTCATTGTGGTGGCCTCGTCCTCTTCTCCTCGGGTTCGTTGCTGCAGAAAATAAACACTTCAACTCGGAGAATTCTAACGTGCTCTTGCTAGCAAGATGAGATGAGGGTAAATCTACAGCCCTAATCAGGTTGAAAGCGTTGACGGGTAGGGGCGTCCGTGTGAGAGCTTGACCGGCGCTGCGAGGAGTCACAGCGCGCTGGCGTTTTCTGCCCTTCGTCTAAATCAACGAGGATGCCTAGCGACTTCAGAAGTTCTGCAGGTCTGACTGATGATTTGCTGAGTATTGAGTTTTTAAGGATAGAGCCTCACAGAAATAGAAGTCACAGAGCATTTTGATAAAATTGTTTGTCATCAACTTGACCCCTGTTTTTAAAGACAAGGGCTCCCCTGGCAACGCGGCTTAATGGCCGACGTCGCGTCTCCCTGCATCAAAGACGCGTATCTCAACTCCAATCATCAAAAATACTCAAATCGCAACTTTTCTGCTCGCGCCAGACTACGAGTCCCCTTCAAGTCCTTCCTTTTCCAGAGAGCATCGATCACGCGCTATTTCCGGTCATGGCTACAGCCGCACAAAAATTTCGGGCCCGTCCAGCCCATCCCCAAGGCTCAACACACTGTGTCTACACGCCGGACGGTTCCAAATTGGTGACAGGTATGTGCCTCGCTATGAACTAAATAGCTTGTCATGACTTCAGAAGCTTATGAAGGCTGACGCGAGAGACTAGCTGGATCAAACAATACCATCCGCGTATACAAGACAGGGTTCGATGGAGAGCCCATCAACATCGACGACTGCCAGGAAGACAACTACAGCCTCGTCGGCAATGATGACTTCTTCCTCGTTGGCGCCCACGATGGCTCCGTGAGTTTTTACTCGCTGGAGACCAACATGTTTGAAAGATATCTCACGCGCTGCAATACGCCCGTACGCGATCTTGCGCTTTCCTCGGACGGAAAGCTGTGCGCCGTCGCTAGTGACGAGCTTACTGTCAAGGTTGTTGACACAACGGACAATCTCAAAATCTTCTTTCTGAACGAGCACAACAAGCCCACCAAGCACATTGCCTTCGATCCCAAGGGCAGTCTCTTGACTTTGTCTTGCACAGACGGTGTCATCTACGTCTACTCCATGACGGCGCCCGAGGGCCCGGAGCTGATCAGGAAGGTTGACAACGTGATCGGAGCGAATGAGACAGACTCTGAAGCCTCGTCTATAGTGGCATGGCATCCAGACGGAAGAGCATTCGCAGCTCCGACCCCTATCCGGGATATACAAGTCATTTCCAAGAATGACTGGGAGAGGCAACGAACTTTCAAGAACGGCCACGAGGGCGATATCACGGCTCTTGCCTGGTCACCGAATGGTGCTTTGCTGGCATCGGCGGCCAAAGACAGGAAAATCATCATCTGGCAGACCAAGGACCAGTCCATCATTGCAAGATACGAGTACCCGGATGTGATCGATATTGCATGGCATCCCACCAACAATCTGCTATCCTTCACTAACACCCTGGGCGAAGTTTACATCTGTCCGGACTTCATCTCGGATCAATTCTCCCTGCTGCTAAGGCAGCCAAAACAGCCAGCTCCTTTCATCCATGACCCTCTTTCTGAGATCTCCGCCAACGCCCGAAGGCCGCCCGTCAATGGACAAAAACCATGGGCTCCTGCAGCGCGGACAGACCTGACGGACGACTTGGACTCTTTGCTTGATGATGGTTTTGGTGACGAGGACGATGGCTTTGTTGTGGATGACGACGGCGCCGGGTACGCCATCGGTAGCAAGCGGCCAGCTGCTGACGATTTGTCGAGTGCGCATCCGAATAAGCGAGCCACCGTCCTGCGACCGCATTACCATGAGCCGTTCCAGCCAGGTTCCACCCCATGGCGAGGCAACCGGAAATATCTTTGTCTCAATATGATCGGCTTCGTGTGGACCGTCGACCAAGACACTCACAATACCGTGACTGTGGAATTCTACGACCACGAGTTCCATCGCGACTTCCATTTCACCGACACCTTCCTCTACGACAAAGCTTGTCTCAGCGAGAATGGCACACTGTTCTGCAGTCCCCCGAAACAGGATGGCGAGGAGGATACTCCTGCCTCGATCTTCTACCGACCACATGAGACTTGGACGCAGCGGAACGACTGGAGGACCGAGTTGCCCAAAGGCGAGGCTGTGCTCGCCATGTCATTGGGTGACTCATTCATTACAGTGACGACATCTGCCGACTACGTTCGTGTGTACACTCTCTTCGGCCTGCCGTACCGAGTTTATAGGCCCAAAATCACGCCAATGGTCAGCTGCGCTGGCTGGCGAGATTATGTTCTCACTATTGGAAACGGACCATGTGGTGCGGATGGCAGGACGAAGCTGCTCTACAGCATCGAGAACGTCAAGCGTGACGAGATCTGCCAAAATGCAGACATCGTCGCACTTCCCGAGGGCGCGACAGTGAAAAGCGTCTTCTTCTCGGATGATGGCGTAAGTCAAATTCCTCCCTGAATCAGCTGCCCACAGCCAAAGCTAACATCCACCTTAGAATCCATGCATATACGACAGCACTGGAACTCTTCTCACCCTCCTCCACTGGCGCCAGCCATCACGCGCTACCTGGATCCCCCTCCTCGACACCAAACTCCTCCCGCGCCTCGCCTCCGGCCGCCGCCAAGAATCCTACTTCCCCATCGCCGTTGCAGACAACAAATTTCACTGCATCATCCTCAAAGGCGGCGACCAATACCCCTACTTCCCGCGGCCCCTCCTCTCCGAATTTGACTTCTCCATCCCGCTCACCTCCGCCCCCGCGGCTGCATCCTCCAAACCCAAGCGCAAGCCCACCAACACCAACGACGATGACGCCGACCTCTTCGGAATGGACGTCGACGATGACGATGACGACGACCCCGCGGGCGACGAAGAAGGAGCCGACGCCGTGGCGAACTCCGAGGCTCGCAAGCTCGAGCAGGCCTTCCTCCTCCGCGGCATCCAAGCCGCGCAGCTCGCGGACCTCTGCGAGGCCACGACGTCCACGCACACGCAGCGCTTGGCGTTGGCTCGTCTCGAGGTCGAGATCGACAAGGCGCTGCTGCAACTGCTGGCGGTGGAGTGTCGCGAGGGCGAGGACCGCGGCATGCGTGCGCTGGAGATGGTGGAGCTGATGCGTGATCGTACCGGCCGGATGATTGAGGCGGCGGGTAAGGTGGCAGAGCGGTATGGGCGGGGGATTCTGGGGGAGAAGATTCGGGAGGTTGGGGAGAAACGGATTGGTGGAGATGTGGATGAGTTTGAGTAGGGTAACTTAAAGTGTAGAGGGTTGGACACAGGTCGATTCTTTGTCATGGGCGTTCTGCGCGGTTTGAATACATGCTACACATTGTAAAGGCCTTGTATCATCATCTAGTTTTCCACTGCATGAAACGAGTATAGTAACAGTGGACTGCCACAATTTGCCTTTGGGTTGTGACTGAATATTTGGTATGCTTCATCTGCCAATGCCAAATTCTTCTCTTTCATCTCTTTTGTCTTCTGCATCTGTCCCCTTTCATCCCACTCTCGTGGACTGTCGTCCCTTGTTTTTGATGACACAACTTTGAATAGTCCTGCCTTTGGTTTCACATGAGCTGTTTTTTGTAGTGGATGAAGGAGTTTCTTCCATCCCTTCAAGCCGGTTCTTCTCCGTCTGTCGTCCGTCCCCCTTCTCCTGTGTTGTCTCTACCGAGAGAAGAGATTCGGAATCGAATCCCTAGGTACAGATATATGACCAGGTCTTACAAAGGTTTCATTTTTTTTTAAATCATCTTTGCATCTTGTGAGCAGACTAGTTGCCATCAGGCCAAATGAAGGCATGTTTCTCAGGCTCATAACAACCGGATCCTCCCCCTGCAAAGTCAAAATCCACCCACAGCCCTTCCTTCGGAAGTTTTAGGGTTGCTCAAGCACTTTGGAGAGTCTCAAGGATGCAGTCAAGTACAAAAAGCTGCATCCAACTTGGTTCTATGTCTAATAACCTGATTTAGAAGCTCTATGGATGACCGTCCTCCATGGACACCGTGATGGTTTATCATGCAGGGCTCAGTTAACCATCATATCCACCTGAGCAGGTACTCTTCGGGCAAAGCTTGAGTCCATCTGGTGTATGTTGTTATCAAATCTGAGTGGCACTTTACTATCTACGATGTGGCATTCATTGCTGTGCAAGCCAAGCTTACTTGACGATGCTCTTTTTTCCATCTTGATACAGGACAGTTCCTGAAGTCATCTGCGTCAAGTTGCTATGCTGTGATATATATATGCAATTCTGCTCAGATAGTTTCTAGGCTGAGTAGTGACCCTGTCAACATTTGAAGCTTCCGTCACAGTTCATGGTTCAACAAGCTGCTATCAACTCAATGCCATGCACAGCACGCTCACTACTCAGGTTCACACAGCCAGCTCCTCCATAGCCACTACGTTCATCAACCCCATGCTTACACGCTCACCCTCTTCTCCTGTCAGAGCCAGGATGAGTACATGCCCCTCCTCTGAAAAGTCTGCAGGGCACGCTTGGACTTTGGCAGTATAAAAGCTGGCAGCTCCATGCAACAAACTTCCGCCGTTTCTCATTCTCAACCCTCTCGACTCACACCATCTCCGGCTGTGTTCGTCATTCGTGACAAGCACAACTCGTCGTCTGACCTATCTCGCATCAAGCTCCGAACATTGCAACCTCCTTCGCAATGTCTTCCGACGCAAACGTCCGCGAACACCGCGCCGTGCTTGGTGTCTCGCCCACCGCCACGGCCGAGGAGATCAAGCAGGCTTTCCACAGCCTGGCCAAGATCCACCACCGTATGTATCATCTCTCAATGTCCTCAAGTAGAGCATCTCCTAGTTCCAAACTCTCACGCAGAAGGCTCCAAACACTATAATTGACTACTTCGTTGAACACCCAAATGATGGATGCTAACATACAATCCTCAACACAGCCGACAAGAACAAGAACGACGTGGCCCACGCCAAGATGGCTCGCCTGAACGCTGCTTACGACGCCTTGAAGGGCTCCGCCGAGTGCCGCAACTCCGATGAGTACCTCGGCGGAGGTGCTGGCGGTAGCGGTGCTCTGCAGAAGGGCAACGCGACCTCCGGCAGTGCCAACAACCAAGCTGGCGGCCCCGTCACCAACCCCTTCGACATCGCCAACAACACCATGGGCCCCATCCGGCACACCGCTCAACCCAACAGCACTGGATCTCTGGTCACCAACGTTGTCAACCCCTATGGCAACACCGTCCAGCGCGTCACCAACTTTGTCGATCCCGTCGTCGACGCTGTCAAGTCCTCCACCAACGCTCGCAACCGCTTCGTCAACTTTGTCGACCCTTTCGCCAACGCTGTCAAGCCCTCTGCCAACAACCCTCGCAACCGCTTCGCTAAATTTGCCAACTCCTTCAACGACACCAACAACACCGCGTACCACCTCCGGGCCGGTGGCAGTGCCCCCAACAACGGTGGAATCATGTTCCGCAACAACACCGCTCCCTCCATTGTTGACGCCAACACGAGCCCCTTCGACAGCTCCCGCGCTACCTACAACAGCGTCAACAGCAACACCTGCTACCAGTCCCCGCAGAAGCGCAAGGCTTACAGCCCCCGCAACAAGCAGCACTACGATCGCGAGGAGACTGAGCGCAAACTGGCTTGGGAGCAGGCCCTACTCGACCGCGAGGCCGGCATCAGCTCGCGAGAGCACGGCATCCACAAGCGAGAGGATGGCACTCTCGTCATGGAGAAGGCCGCGCGTGAGGCGCGTGAGGCCGCCCGCGACATGGAGGCAGCCGCCGAGAAGAAGCTGGAGGAGGCTCAGCACATAAAGACGGCCGCTCAGAGGGAGCTGGCGGAGGCTCAGCACATAAAGACGGCAGCCCATAAGGAGCTGGATGCCGTCCGCCGTCAGCAGCAGGACCTCAACCAGCGAGAGCAGGTGGTGAGTGAGCAGGAGGAGAAGCTCAAGCACCGCCAGCAGCAGCACCACTACCAGCTGCGTTAGGACCTAGAGGTCTCTCACGCTTCAACCGCAGTATTGTGATCGTCTTACCGCATTCATTACGAACGGCAGAATGGTTGGCTACTGCAGGGGCATCGGAACTTGGCAAAGGCGTTTATGTCTTGGAAACGTGAATATGTCGAAATGTTCCTGTACGCAGGTATGAGCCGACGATTGTTCTTACTCTCCGAGCAAAGACGTATACGTAGTAGCAAGGAAATAGAATGGTGTTAGGTAACTTTGATATTCCCCTTGGTGCTTGAATGCCTTTCCCAATGAAGTGATGCTCCAAAGACGTGACTAAGGTAAACGACTCGTGGAACAGGCACAGATCAAGACCATGCTTGCGTGTCCTCACGGCAGAGGGACCCAAAGTTGCAGACACCCTCATACAAAGACGGCCCACGCGTGGATACCGGAGTCTCATTCCTCCCGCATAGCATAGACCGATCTGATGCCCCACCTGGGCAATCTCTCTGGAAGGACGATTCCCACACAAACAGCCCGGACGAGCAGCAGCACTGGCTGCAGGATCGGATAAGGGCAACCCCAAGCCCTGATCCGATCCGGAACGCCCGCTGGTCTTCATCTCACCTATTTCCCAAGGGCCATCTCTCCAATACCTTGCATTGCATTGAAGACACGAACACACCACCCGGAAGAAAGCTCCGCCCTCCGCCCTCAGCCTTGCCAAGAGGCGCCCTCACCGCGCACAGCAATGCTTGCAGCTTGGACATGGTGCGGCACGCGCATTGACAGCTGTCAACGAAAACCAGGCAGCTCTACTATGATCGGCACTTGCGGAAGGGCCCCGGGTCGTCCCAGAGTTCGTCCTGCTCTAGATCCAAACTAGGAAGAAGGCGCGCGTGCTTCTAGAAGACATGGCCCTGCCGCCTGTGCGATAGGGGTCTTCTCACCACCTCCAGGCAAACTGGCAGAGACATCGGAGGCGCAGAAAACATGCGGTGAAGAGTCCTGTCAACCGTCAATGACCGGAGCTACCTGGGTACATATGCTTGGACAACGACGAGCAGAATCCAGCAGTAAATTACCATGTAATGGACAAAAGCACTGTCAGACGCGCGGCACTTATTCGCTGTGTCGAGGTGGAGCATTAATGGCTAGTGGAAAACGCACGAGCAAATCGACAAGTGCGATATGCCTTCTGCGACTCCAAGCATTGGCCACTTGACCGCCGCAAAGCCTTGCCTTGCCACCGAGGACCTCGGCAGGGTCTCGAGGGAGTGTCACCTCACTTCGTGTCATCAGAGAAACACATGAAGGATAGCCAATGAAGGACAGGCTTGTGCCAAAAATGATGCGCCAACAGGGCTCAAGTTTACGAGTACCTCGCCCAGCATACCCAATGATGCCCTCGTCGAAAATGAGTAATCACACGCCTCGGGTAGCAGCATACACACGGGAAGAGCGGACAGCAATCGCTCGGCAGACTCGACCCTCGTGGCCAGGCCAGGCGGGTCTTGTGCACAGCGATGTGGCGGGTGACAATGGTGGTGGCGGTAGTGGTAGGTTCAGGGGGTGTGACTCTGTAGGTGGGAAGGTTGACAGACAGGTTCGTACCTGAGATGAAACTTGATGTATGGATCAACCACGATGGCTTGTTCTGTTGAGCGCCTCGCTTGTGGGCGCGTCAACGCAACGGTTTTGTCAGGGAGGACGATCTCACCCCGAAACAGGATGTTGCACGCTTGGGCGCCGCCTTTCGACGCCACATCGCCAACGGCGCCTCGGTGGGTTCTCTTACTCTCTTCATCCCGGACAGTACATATCTATGCCTCGGCCCCAGACGGGAGGCCAAGAGAGTGAACAACGGCGTGGAATCATGCGATTGTCGGTCGAGAAAGGTTGAGTGTGAGCGAGGGCTCGCGGTGAGCTGAGTTCAAAGATTGGCGTGAGTAGTCCTTGCGCTGAAGGCGGGTTGAGTTCCTTGCGCTGAAGGCGGGTTGAGTGGGCGTCATGGTGGAAGGGGCGATTGTTGACGAGGGCTCTACTCCGTAGATTGTTTCGAAACAGAGCTGTTCGACGCGAATCGCCCTGGCGCCGTGAGATGCAACATCCAATGCAACCAGTTTATGCTGAGAGATGGTTTCCGCAACCATCGGAGGTCTCAGCCGTCCATGAAGAAGGGCTGCACGACATTTAACAGGCGTCGTCCGGTGGTTTGAAGCTGCGAAGATTGTTGGGATGATTGCTCGAAGAGAATCTACAGTACACCATATCCGTGCCATCAGCCGAATGGTTGGGCACCTGCACGTGGCAGTCTTGACATGACAATAAGCTCTCAGTGCCTAGATGAGCTGTGACAGATCCGGATTAGGTCTAGCTGGGCCTGAACGGGCCTGGACGAGGATTGGTAGCGTTTGAAGTGGTTAGATACAGAGACTGATTCTCGATTTGTCCGGCGGGGTAGTTTCCGAAAGTGGTTCGAAACGTAGCTACCACAGGGCTGGTGACGATTCCTTGAGATGAATTGATTGGGGCTTATCCGTATGAAGCTTATTTATTTAGCCCAGGCGAGGATATATCCGGGCAGAGACGGTGTATACTGTCCTGTGGATAGCGAGTGTCGTGAGATGAGATGAGGCAAGGCAACTGGTCGCGTACACAGCAGTAGCGTGCAAAGAGATTTTGGGCTTGTTTCGTGACACCTGCCCTACCTTGCCGAGCTTGTGCTCAGCTGGCACGGAGTATTGTCCTGTACTTAGGTAGGTACTGGATTGCAGTGTGTACGAAGTATCTCGGTGTTCGGTACGGAATAG
The DNA here is from genome assembly GCA_003671545.1 of Ophiognomonia clavigignenti-juglandacearum. Lineage (NCBI taxonomy): Eukaryota > Fungi > Ascomycota > Sordariomycetes > Diaporthales > Gnomoniaceae > Ophiognomonia > Ophiognomonia clavigignenti-juglandacearum. The sequence goes on along the minus strand of PYFS01002316.1, from coordinate 174,866 downwards.
CTGGGACTTGGCCGAGTACAGCAGCACAAGCTGGGCAGCTGAAGGTCTCAAATCATGATAGTCCGCCAGTGGAGGATGGGGATTGTGAAAATCATGTCGCCCAAGATCAGGCCAAGCATACCAAACAGGTAGGTCCTATAATAACAACCTTGGAATACCTAGTAAAGAGTGGGCGATGATCAATGCTGACATTGTCCCGCGTGTGGGTTGAAAGTTGAGTTGTACTTGTACAAAGTACTGTACAGTACTCCGTAATCCGTACTCCACCCAGCAGAGGTTCCTGAAGTCCTCTGCTTCTGGAAGAGATCTCCCCAACCGCAGGGATCAGGATGGGCAGGGGATCCTGCATCCTTGGGTCTTGCCTGAGGTCTTCCTCTTGCCCTGACAGCCTGAAGAGCACAACCTGAGTAATGACTCATGGTAGAAAATTTCCAGTACGGAAATAAATACCTAGGCAGGTAGGTACCAGGTATGTACTTGAGAATACAGGTAAAATACGCCAATGTTGCACAACTTGGTGAGGTAGGCACGGAATACCCTCACTGGTAATGAACGACTTGAATTATTCGGCTGAACATAGAAGAGCTCTCCACTTGATATGCACTGTAATTCCATTCCTGCAGGCCCAAAGTCATGCAAGGCAGGCAGGCAGGGATCGGGGTGGTGGAGTGCATCAAGCAAAATCCCCCACGTTCCGCCTCTCAAGTGCTCACCTTCTTGAACTTTCCAGAGAGGTTCTAGCCTTCCAGACCGTCTAGCCTGGCCTGGACAGGCCACAGCTGGAGTCTCTCTCCCGTCCTGCCGTCCTGGACCCCCAATCTTCTGCTCATCTCAAGCGGGTCTTGATTGATCACGGCGGGTTTCCTCTTTTCTCCTACCTCCCGTGTTGATATCCTTCGAAGCACTGCTTGCGCTTGTTCACAGCGCCCAACTGCTCCACCCTCGAATTCGATCGCGGCTGTCGCTAATCTACGTACCACGAACCCGAGACGAGCACAGCCGCTTGGACAGTATCAGATTACCACTAACTAATAGCTCTCTCTCTCTCTCCCTCTGCCACTCGCCCAGCAACTTTAGACACTCCGGCATTTCCACCATCTTATCTCTGTTGTGCACTTAGTGTCTTGACAGTAGCATTCATTACCCGGGCTTCCGTACGCACTGCCCACGCGCCGCACCGGGTTCCGAGCGTTGCATTTGGCCCGGCCCGTCTGGAATTCTGCTGTGGTACGGCGTAGCAGCAAAAGTCTGGTCTTTTGCTGCGTGCCCCCTTCGCGATATACACCGCCCACCATTATCTCTTGGCCGCAAAACCCGCAAACCTTGCCCGATTCAATTGCTTCTCGAAAAGCTCTTCGGCTCAGGACAAGACTATCCAAAGCGCCAGCACTAGCACCACCACCGGCGCCAGTTCCACTGCCAGTTCCAGCTGCCCCGCGTTGCGCTCATTGGGGCGTCTGTTGGACCGGTCTGGGATCAAGCTCTTGGACCACACACGGGAACCCGCAGCACCAGCATCCAGCAAATCCTCCTACCAAGCTTGCGAACAAACATCTCCTCCACCCGGACAGGTCACCAGCACAGACCTGAAAGAGGCCCGTTGACGACGAAGCGATGCGGTGTGTAATAATCCCCTACCCGCTCCCTGTCCCTACCTATTTAGACATCCTCCCCAAGCTTCAATCTACCTACGTACCTGTACCTACCTGCCTCGTCGCCCGGTTGGCAAATCTTATACATATTCCACCCTTTTTCTGTTCTCCGCCGCGTCTTCTGCGCCGGCGTTGCTTCCAGTCGCGACTTGGCGACATTCTTTTCTATATTGCTTTCGTTCTCGTCTGCCCTGTGCACTTGACCCGCTTCGCTAGAAACCATGCTGACTCTCGCTCCTTACGCGATCAAGATGGCCCAGGTGATGGAGCGAAGCCCACATCCGATGCCCCTGAGTGAGGGCCATGCCAGAGACGACCCATTGGCCCCGCGCACCGTACCCATCCTCACCCCGACTATTCAGATGTCCGGCCCGCCAGACAACGACCCCATGGACATCACGACCCCCACCAATTCCTCTGCTCCCCAATCTGCTACCAAGACCCCCGAGCGAGACACGAATGGTGGGCAGGACTCTTCGAGGAGTCACAACATCAGATCCGACACCCAACATTCCTCAAATCCAATGGCTATGGCCGCGCCGCCGCCCACGGCGGCCTCTGCTGTGCAAGCTCCCAAAATTGTCCAGACAGCTTTCATACACAAACTCTACAAGTGAGCACATAGCCACATTTGCTGTCGCTGTACCAGGCAGAGACCCATAATCGCTGACTTGTGTGTGTGTCAAGTATGCTCGAAGACCAGACCATCGGGCATCTGATCTCGTGGTCGCAGACAGAAGAGAGCTTCGTAATGGCCCCCAATAACGACTTCTCAAAAGTGCTTGCGTATGTGTACCGTCCTTCAGAATTCATGGGCCACACTGGCTAATGCGGAACTTGGTAGGCAATATTTCAAGCACACGAACATCTCTTCCTTCGTCCGACAACTCAACATGTATGGATTTCACAAAGGTGAGTCCTCTTTCAAGTCTCTTTGGAGCGCATGGTGACTGACTGGTCGACAGTCAGCGACGTGTTCCACAATGGCAGCCCAGAGCATCCGCTATGGGAGTTCAAGCACGGCCAGAATTGCTTCAAGAGGGGTGATTTGGTCGGGTTACGAGAGATCAAACGGCGCGCATCGCGCCACAATCTCGTCCACACCTCGCAAAAGCCACCACAGTCTCAGCCAGGCACGCCAGCCGAACCCATGCCACCGCTCATGGACGGCTCTGACCCCAGGATCGCTAACCTCGAGCGCACCGTACACGATCTTGTATACAGACTAGAGCGATCCGAGTCTGGTGCTCAATATGTGAACCTCAAGCATCATGCCCTTACCGACTCGGTGAATCGACTTCTGCACTTTCAGCAGGAACTCACCAGGATGTTCATGTCGCTAGTGCCCAACCAGGAGAGTCAGCATCACAAGGATGGTATGTTACTTTACACGTGTCCAATTTGGTTGACCGCAGCTAATGATGCGTGAAGCCTACCAACTGAGCTGTGAGATTTCTCGCCAGCTGGAAATTATCCGCGGCCTGGAAGAGCCTCATGAACCCGCGTATTTTGATCGTCGCCCATATTTTGGCGGCGTGGAGAATGCGCCTGTGTCACCTCGCCATTATGCACAAGACGAAGTACGACGATCGAGCCTAGCTGTGCCACAGCCACGTGCGCCATATGACCACAGACCACAAGTACCGTCGGGGCTTTCTCAGAACCTCTCACATAATCTTTCCATTTCCACAAAGCGAGGCTATGGCTCGATAGGAGGGAACAACGCGAATCCGCCCAACCCAAGCACCGGCCAATCTTCGCCATCGACGCTGCGACCGGTTCCTCCGCCACCACCTGGGCCTCATCCGCTCTCGATCGAGCACCCGAGCATGGCGCGACGGCATACCTCGGCCGACATTCGTGTACATGAGAACTGGCGACCTCAACCGCCGCCGCCCTTCTCGTCTGGTCCTCCGTCAAGTCATCTACCATCGTCACCTAGCCATCTCGGCCCTGGCGATGAGCGTCTTCGCGAATCACTGTCCAGTTACGCATTCCCTCCGACACAATCGCCTCGACATTCCAGGCCGCCTAGCCCGGCACCTCCTCAGGCGCCCATGTTTGCAAATGGTGACACTTTCAAGCAACTCAACAACTTCCAATGGGATCGGTCAGATAGGAGAAGCATCTTCCAGCAGGATAGTTCGGCACCAGCAACACGGCGTGGTAGCATGGCGCACATTCTCAACAATGATGACGACGTGGACCTTCGAGGCGGTGAAGATGATCGCAATAAACGGAAGCGCTTGATGTAGGCGCCTGATCCGCTTGGTCGACTCTGAATATACCCAGTGGCACAACTTTGGGAACCTCAATCTGTTTTGGATACACTGTTGGAATGCAGAGGCATGCTGTTCATCACCTCGGTATTAAGCAAAGACGAGTGAGATGAGGGAGGGTGGAGGCATTAAAGCCCTGAGGAGATTTTGGATGGAGGTGGTGGCGTTATACATGAGCCCTGGGAGGCAACACTTTATGGGAGGGCGCGAGGCTTTCCAGCAAAAATGGAGAGGAAGCATACGGACATGACGTCCAATTTTTCGGCGTTTCATCACTGGGTTGCGCAACACGTTGCGTGGGAGGTTTTGCATTGATCTAACCGCTTCTTGCGCTGTGGTTGTACTACTACATGAATAATAACTTTATTACTTGTATACACGAGATCTAGTAATGGAGGGAGAGACATAAGTAACGTGACATTCGGACCCCGTGGAGGGCTGAGGACGATCTGGCGGTACCGCGCGCTCCATTTGCTGCCTTGCTACCAGAACCCGCGGCACCGGCACGAGGCCATGAGCTTCGTCACGGAAGAGGGGTATTGCACGTCCTTCCCGCCGGGGCTGAAAAGCATGGACATCATGCTCGCTGCTCGCGGGTCCGAAGTGGCGGACCCGCGCGACCGCGTGTTATGCCTTCCTCGGTATCGTGGACGACTTCTGCGCCGTTGGCCACGCGATCAAGGTGGATTATCGGAAGTTCTGTGCGGAGGTGTATTTTTGACGCTGCTGCAGACTGCTTGGGCCACAGTGGTTGACGCTGTGCTGCTAAATTATATCGAGCATAACGAGGTCAGTACCACCCTTCCCAGCTTTCCCATCTTGGGTTCCGCAATGGGATGGATGCCTTCAATAGTCACCCCAGTGTTCTGAATAGATATGGCAGATTGGATGACATAGGCATTCTTCTTCGATAGAGCCTCCGCAGTTGACCAGTGAACTGTCACTAAAGGTACGCGGCGTTGTCTTTGACACACTTGTTCTCGCCTCGAACCACGTTCTTGACGAGCTGACCACGGTCCACGACATCCTCGAAATATGGATGGCGATGTCTGCGACAGAGACGTTGGTAAAGGCCTACCGAAATATCCCACCATTGCTTGCCATTCTTGTCACCTTATGGAATTTCAGATATCCGAACATGAGTATGTCGACTGTGAGGCGAGAATTTGGCGCCCATGCCAGCTGGATTCAGGATGAAGCAGCTTAAAGAAACACTCTTGGACGCTCCTCTGCCCTCCTTCCACATCCTCCTGACAAACAATGCCCATCAGAAGACGCGTCAGGACCCACAAAGCGAAGGGAGGCGTGAGATGCGCGCATAGTTTACGGATCTTTGCTACCGCGCGGATACTGTCGGGAGGAGACTTGTGCGGCGTTGTCTCTGGCGGAAATAATAAGAGCCCTTTCATGCCACGGGCCACAGACCAGCTGGGTCATCATCAAATACTTGGGGATTGTTCTTGGATCTCCCATGTAACCGCGGACGATGTCATCTATTGGTTCGGACAGGCGTGAGGATGGTAGGCGTGGCGTGTTGAGGAGCAGGATATCTTGCTCTGCTGAGATGATTCGAGAGCATTTTATCAGGCATCGGGAATGGCCTTGAATCTCAAGGCTCAATTGTCTTTTAGAAAATAAGTTAGAAGTCGTAGACGCAGGATCTGATTACCACCTGGACAGAGGAGGTGTGGACTTGAGGAGGAGTCCGCCCCACCTTTTCCCCACTAGCGCAATACTAACCTATATGATTAGCTACAATTTCGGACATAACAACAAATACCATCAGGGGCGGTAGTTCAGTGGTAGAATGTCTGATTCCAGTTCGCTGAAACTCCAGAAGGTCGTCGGTTCAACTCCGGTCCGCCTCAATCACAGCAGTGCATTGAGATGGCAACTTGCCCGCACAGGGCCTCCTTCCTTTTTAGTTTTTTTCCCTTTGCCTTTTCTCGAAGATAGTGGTCGCGGTTGGCGGGGAGCCGCAACACAAAATGGCTGGTCGGACTGGACGCTACCGTTTCCGCGTACGGAGCTGCAATGGGCACGTAGGTAACTATCCCAATGGCATCTTTTTGGTAATACTTGTGATGCCACTCAGAGCTCCTACGTTTGTCCTCTCTACGTCCACGTAGTTCCTGACATGCGTCTTTCAACCCAATAGACACGTGTAGTACCAGCCACCGTCAGTCTTCACTACTTCACTACTTAGGTAGTCTCGTCTTGTGTATGTGGTCGTGTGTATGGAGTAGCCCAAAAAACAACAAGGTGAACATAGGGAAGAACATACAGAGCGAGGCATCTGGACCAAGACAGCGTGTGTATATACACATCCTATTCAGCACGGACATATCTACAGAAAGGCATCGAATTACTAAGTACCCTTGCCCCCAATTGTCTCCCGCCCATCCATCCACGGCCGCAACACCTCGGGTATCGTGACCGTCTGCGCCGCCTCATCCCACCCATTCTCCAGTATCGCAGCCAGCACGCGCGGCACCGCCATCGCCGTGCCATTCACCGTCCACGGAAAGTCCATCTTGCCGCCCTCGCTCGCGATACGCACGCGCGTGCCCAGCCGCCGCGTCTGGTAATCCGTGCAGATGCTCGCCGACGTGACCTCGCCCCACCCTTCATCTTCATCTTGCCCAGCTGCTTCGCCCTTGTTCTGTACACTCCCAACATCCCGCCTCGCCCGCGACGGAAACCACGCCTCAATGTCGTTCTTGCGGCTCGCACTCGCGCCCAGGTCCCCGCTGGGCATCTCCAGCACGCGGCAATGCAAGCCCAGCCCCCCCAAGATCTCAATCTGCATATCCACCATCTCCTCAAACACCTCGTCGCTCTCCTCCGCATCCGGCCGCGTCCACGCAAACAGCTCCACCTTGGTGAACTCATGCACGCGATACAAGCCCCTCGTCTCCGCGCCGCGCGCCCCGGCCTCGGCGCGGTAGCACCGGCTCACCGCGACGCGGCGCATCGGCAGCGCCGCCTCGTCCACCACGCTGTGCGCGCGCATCCCCGCCAGCGCAATCTCCGACGTGCCCGTCATGCACAGCTCGGGCCTGCCGCGCTGCCTGTCCGCCGCGCTCTGCGCGATCCTGTATACCTGCGACGCGCCGCCTCCCCCTCCTCCTCCTCCTGATGCTGCTGATGCTTCTTCGCCGCCGCCGCCACCGCTGTCCCGCGGCTGGAACCCGCACGCCGCGGCCACGTGCGAGTACACCATGGTCGGCGGGCTCACCTGCGCCCAGCCGTACTTGGTCGCGGTCGCGAGCGCGTAGCCGACGAGCGCCTGCTCGAGCTGCGCGCCCTCGTTGAGCAGGTAGTACCAGCCCCAGCCGGAGGATGCCGCGGCGCTGGTGAAGTCGAGGAGCTGGAGCGCGGTGCCGATGTCGACGTGGGAGCGCCAGACGCGGGTGGAGGAGTCCGGGTGGGTGTTGATGTGCGATAGCACTCGCGGCGTGTTGCCCCGCGGCGTGACTTCGGACGTGAGATTTGGTAGTGCGAGGGCGAGCGTCTGGATTTCGGCTTGTAGCGCTTCTTCGTCTGCTTCGAGGGTGCTGAGGTGTGCTTTGAGATGGCGCGCCTCGGTGAGAGCTTGCTCGTGCGTCGGTAGCTCCTTTTCCCCCTTCTCCTCGCCGTGCTCGTCGTTATTACTATTCGCGAGTTCTCGTGCGCCCGCTGCCCCCGTCGTCGGTGGGTTACTATTCGCCGCGATCACGCGCCGAAGGAATTTGGAGCGCTGCTGCAGCGCACGGGCCTCGACCCGACGAGCCTGCCATTGCTCGTGGAGCTGGACAATGCGGGCTGGGTAGGTCGCGAGGGCGGGGTAGTTGCGCTCGCGGCAGGTTTCTTCGTAGAGGGTCGGGTTGGCGCGGATGTGCTTGATGTCGATGACGGGTCTGGGCGCTGTTGAGGGACGAGCGGGGATTGGAGTTGGGGAGGCAAAGGAGGAGGACGAGGAGGGAGAGTTGTTGGTTTCGGGTGAGAGGCGGCGGGAGGTCGCGTGAAAGAGAGCGCGTTGTGGTTTGAATGATGCGGAATGGAGGAGGGAGAGTCTGCAGCGCAGGCAGCGCTGGATTGCAATCATTTTTGTGGCATTGAGACTGACTGTGTAAAGTCAGGAGGTCTGGACAAATTCGGAACAGGACCAGGCGTGCTGGTACTACTGTAAATCGTAGCGAAAACTGTCGTAATCTTTGAAGATGTCGTCAACTGGAGCGGATGGGCCCGCGTTGCTGCCAAAATTCCAGAATAATGCAAGGGCCGAAAAGCTGCTTGCAGGGATCAAGCTTTCCCCGTAAGATGCATGCACAGGGGGAGCTACTTCGTACACTATACCTATTTCTAAGTACTAAGTACTTTCGTAGTAGGGTGCCACCCCTTCTCCTCAAGGATAATTCAACGAGCCGATGATTTCGACATGGAACCCAGTATCATTCGCATCCTATCCAGCTTATACAGAAGTATATGCAACAGTACTGAATTGGTATAACAAACTCGTCAAACTCAAAACGCCATGCTATGAGGAAGACCACCACAGCAGCTCACCAGGAGAGAGAGAGCCTGGGGTATATCCTTCACCACCGCCCATCATCATCCATCCATCCATCCCTCGGTGTCTCTCGACCCGCAATGTCAAACGCCCGCCCTTTGCGTTGTGTGCGAATGCAATGTCCCGTCCAAGCTAACCGACCTCTGGTGCTTCCATGGCGGTCTCTGCCCGCCTCATTCGTTGTATGCTTGTCCTTCGCTTTGATCTTCCCCTAAGCGCTCTCCCCGTTATGCAGCAAGTGTGTAAACACTATTCTCTCTCGCTCAATAGATATAGTAGACAATTATCGATGCCATCCAAATATAACACGCCAGCCTTCCATGATTCAATACCATTTCATTCCAAGCCACACAGCATCTCATCCTTACTCCTCCTCCTCCTCATCAAAGGTCATCTCACTCGGCGGCCGATACGCCGGCGTCGTCGTCATCCCCCCCACCCCCGGCCCAGTCAACGACGACCTAAACCTCGACCGCGCGGGCGTCCGAAACGGCGTATAATCCGTCGTCAGCCTCGACCGCTGCGGCGGCGCCGGCGTCGTCCACCGCGACCCTGCTCCGCCCACCGTGCGCCGCGATGCGCGGAAATCCAGTATCTCGGGCACGCTCTCGATATTCGGCGTCTGCGCCGCCCACGTCGCAAACACTCGTCGCGACTCGCTCCGCCCATTCTTGCCCAGTACGTCGTGCGCCGTGTGGTCGAGGCGGCGGAGCGCGAGCGTCGCAAGATCCCACTCGCGCCAGCAGCCTTCGGCCGTCTGGCCGAAGTCGTATTCCTCGGCGTCGAGGCGTGACTCTTGGTGCACTTCGAGGAGCGAGTTCCACTGGATGAGGTGCACCTCGCAGTCGTTGTCCTCGGCGACCTCACCCGAGAAGGCGAGGTACTGGAGCTTGGTGCGCCAGGCGGCCGCCACGCTCACGAGCATCGCGTTGTCCTCCTCGGCGTGCATGTCGTCCGCCTCCCAGCCCTTGGTGGCGTTGTCGGCTGCGGCCCGGCGCCAGGTGTCGAAGACGTGCGTGCATGTATCCAAGCGGACGCGGTGCCGGAAGGCTCGGTATATGCGGTGCATGCGCTTTTGCCATTCCTGCTTACGGATCGCCTGCCAGTGCGGCAGGAGGCTTTCGCCCGCGGCGTATTGCTGGGCGAGGTAGGCCCAATTATCCAATCGCTTGTTTTGGTCGAGCTGGCCTGTCCAATTCTTGATGACTTTGGGCACAATCCGTTTCACAATGAGCCCGCGCGCGTGGTAGGCTTGCAACTCGAGCTGTTCAAGCGACTCGAGGCCCGAGTTGAAGAACCCTGTGATGGTGTCATGGTGGCGGACATCGCGGGCTAGCTGTCGGAGATGATAGCTCCTGGCAGCTTGAGACGCGGTCGCGCCAATCCATTTCTGACAGAATCGAGCCTTCTCTTGCTGTTCGATGACACGTTGACAGAGAACCAATCGCCACTCACAATACCAGTGATAGGTGATGTCGTGAAGCGACTCAAAGTCCTGTTCGTCCTGCCACTGAACCAGCCTCGTCTCGTACATCCAGTGTTTCGTGAACGTGCCCAAGTCCTGACGGACGGCGACCTTTTCTCGGTTCCTCGCCTCTTCGGCTTCTTGCCGCCACGCGAGAGAAAGACCGGATCTCAGAAACTCGTCCCTACGAGCAATGATGGGTCCGGCCCCTGCCTCAGCTCGTTCTTGGATGAGCGCCCCTGCCCGCCAGTGTCGCATATACCGACCCAGCAGGCTGCCCTTGAAGATGCCTTCGGCTTCCTCGTGAGCCGAATGTAGCCAAGTGCTCTCCGCTTGCCAATGTTGTAGACAGGCCGCCTGCAGTCGTTGTGAATCGATTCCCGCAGCCTGTCGCATCTTGGCCTCTTCGTGCCACTCACTGATCGTGTTGTGCGCAAGCTCGGTATTGTCCATACGAACAGCAGTCTGGGTAAGCCGTCGAACCTTGGTGGCAGTATTGACCGCGATGTCGCGCCAGTCTCGTATTGCCACCATCTGAGCAAACCAAATAGCTTTGCTTTCGGCCTCTGTCTCATCCCTTTCTCGCTCACCAATCCACGCACCAAAGCACCTCCTTCTCAGAATATGGCGCCTTGCTATTTGTGTCCGCTCCACTTCTTCTTCTGCGCGATTAGCCCAGTGAGTCATGGATTTGGACAGCAGGAAGTAGTCCCAACCAGCTGCTGCGAGCTGATATTTCGAGCGAATTATGACTTCGTCGTGCACTGGCTCATCCACATCAAGCTCTTCAGAGGCATCATAAAACTCTTCATCATCTTCGTCTTGTGGATCATGGCCATGCCGCCAACTGCTCCCAAGAGAATGCAGCCTTCGTTCCTGTGACTCCCTCGAGCTCCTTCCAGGTGCCGGCCGTGGCGTGTCGTCGTCAATGAGCGTCCGGTCAACTGACTGCGATGCTTGCCTGGAAAGTCTATCCGGACTACGGACATCACTCCCCGAGCGTGGGACTGAGAGCAGGGATTCTCTGCTGCGTTCGATGGATTGCCTTAGGCGCGGGTTGACATTGCCCTTTGCGAGGACAGCAGGCGTGGGTGGCAGCTTTTCCGTTTCAGAGCTATCGCTTGCCCCTTCGCGCTCTTGGGCTTGCTGCTGAAGGTGTTCCTGGTACATCCGCACGGCATCGCTCTCGTCGACTTGCATAGTAAGCGCAGACTCGATCCAGATCCCGAGAGCCTCTCCCATCGTTTCCCAGGCGTCCCACCTCTCGGCGTGGGACTCGAGTCGGATGTTGTGTGACCGTTGGTGACGTCCGACATCTCTCCAGTGATTGAACGAGGACATCTTGAACATCTGCTCCCTAGACGCGATGAACGCGATTTGCCCTTTGTCCATCTCTGCCTCAGCTTTGGCATCCCTTATTGGCAACTGCGTCGAATATCCTGTATGTGGCAAGTCGTTGTTGTCGTCTGTACTTTCTCCATCCCCAGCGCCGGGGCTCTCATCAACCTGGCCTGGGTGTCGCGGCACATCAGATTCCTGGACATCCTCATTCGCCGCAAGTCCTTTGACGTCGACGCTTATGCTTGAAAGCTCCTCAGGCATCACTTCGCCATTGGCACTGGGAAAGTGACTCTTGAAGCCTTGGCTTGCCTCGCCAAAGTGGCTGAAATCGGTCGGAGGGCGGTTGTCCGCTGATGTACAAGGTCTGGCCTCCTCCTCCTCTTCCTCCTGTTCACCACCCGGTCGCGCCATCCCATTGGCCTCCTTGCTCGGCGCACCATTGCTGTCCATTTTCGGTCGGAACGGAACATTATCGAAAGTAGGAGCTCCACTCGATTCGTGATCCCAGCTAATGTCAGACACACTCTGCGAGTCCACAACATCCGAGAACCTGACCTCCTTTCGCAGCGAATCTGGTTGCGCGAGTCCTGTGGTCGAATGCGACCTAGTCATCCGGGGCGCAGGCTCGCGAGGGCCATCGTGCAGCAGGTTCCCGCTCGTACCGAAGGCCAGAACAACACTATCTGAATTACGACGCCGCTGCGGCGCATAGTGCATCGGACTTGGAGAACTGGGCACTTCTCGGGCCGGAGCCGTTGGCGGGAGATCCGGAATGGTCGAGTCATCTCGCGGATCGCGCGGCGGCGTAGCGGAGGGCAGCCTCGTGACCGGTGCACCGCCTGTGCTTTCTAGGTGGCCAGGTAAGGATGTGGACGTGTCGCCGGTCTCGCTGTCTGCTTCTAACTCGTCGTCGTCGTCTGTATACACAAGCTCAATGCCCATGCCCGATAGTACAGCCCTGAACTTGTCCAGCAGTGACCCCTGGCCCCGCGTTCCACCAATCTGGAATAGTAATTTGGAGACGTGCGGGACATCCTCTAGAGCAAAGCCATGCCGGGGAAGCACATCGTCGGCGGCGGAGAAGAGCGCGGCTGTGGGGAGGCGTTCGCGCTCGGGTAAGGAAATGAAGATGGCCTCCCCGGCAGCCACGATCTCGTGTAATAATGTGATGTCTTTCGCATGCATCGTCAGCAAATTTGTACAGTCGCGCGCAAAAAGCCCAACTCACCCTCATTGCTGTAGAAGACCTCCTGTCTGTTTGAGAAGCTCGGAAGCGAGGCGCGAGAGTCCCCGTCACCGGCCCCGTTCGGGAGCGGCGAGGACTCGACGCTGGTCATGAGGTTGATAGGATCCAGGGGCGGCAGGACGTTGCTATTCTTAACGTTGACGCTGGTGTTGTTGTCGCTCTCGCGCACCTGGTCCGTCGCGCTGTCGGTGAAGGTGGAGTCTGCCGTTTCGTCGTTTTCGTTCGAAGGGCTCGGGGTGGGAGGAATCCCTCCTCGAGCAGGGGAGGCTGGAACCGGTGGCATTTGGGAATTGGACGTTTGCGCCTCGGATACATGTCGAGAAGAAAAATGTGGCGGAGGAGAGGGAGGACGAGACGGGGGCACGAGACTGGGTTGGGCAGGTCAAGGACGAGGCGGGAGCGCGCGCGAGCTGATGAGGTTCCGGGTGAAGAGTCGCGAGATGTAGCGGGTCTGCGAGTAGCGCGTAGTGGAATAGCAGAATTAGATGGTCTTATTGCTCGTTGCTGCAATGTCTATAGCAGTAACAAGGCTATTGCGATAGGGTGAAGTAGTATACGGATGCATTGAGCAGTGAATTGACAGTGTCGGCAATAGCGCAGAATAAATTGAAGCGCACAGGACGGCAGGAGCAGGAAGAAGAATGAACAATGCAATCGGAATTGAGCAAGAAAGTAGGACAATTGACAATGGGTCTGGCTATGCGAAAATGCGTGTGTGTTTCTTTGACTTTGTGGTGGTGGCCATCGCAAGCGCGTCGAGGTTCTTGACCAAAGGAGAATAGCGACGGCACGAGGGGGAGACATCAAAGTCGCGCCCAGGAAACGGCCAAGGACAAGGTTCAGGGGCACGGGCCTTCTCCAGCCACCCAGGATTTAGTGGAGGTGCAAGCATCCTTGTGTCTACTACAGTACGCGGTATGTTCCTGGTCCGTCCGTTTGAGGCGGTTGAGGCGCTAACGGAGCATCCAAGTACCGTTTTGAACGGCGTCAACAGTGCTCAACCGCCATGAAATCATCGACATCTATCTCGTCGAGCGTTTACCTGAAACTCGCATTTCAAGACGAAGCAAACTTTCCGTGATCTCGTTGCTGGTTCGAACAACTTCATCACTTCCAAAAGCACGAACTCACATCAAGATGCAGCCACCAGTGGCACGAACGAGGCCGATTCAAAAGTTTGCCGCAGCGGCTTCAAAATGCACAGCTGAGGTGCGCCTCCATACCACAACCTCTGCAACATATCGTTGACCACTGGAAATAGGCTGCTGTGTACGGAAAGTGCATAGTTACGGATTACAACGCAGTACATAAGGACAAATGTGCCGCAGAGTTCATGAAGCTCAAGGATTGCTATATTGTACGTACATCGTTCGTTGCAGACAGACCTTGAAACTATGAACTTGTGTATGCTCTGGCTCTAACAACCTGCACAGAAAGCTTCGAAGTCAAAATGAAGCACTCGCCAAGGAGATGAGCAATCAAAAGTCTATCATGAATCTCATTTTCTAGCTATACATCTCTCTGATACCCAGCGAATACACACACGTCTTCCATTTTGGAAGCTCGTAAGATGCCTACTGATCCATCCATCACCTGCGATACCCAGCAAAATACGCATCTCGTCTACTTTTCAAGCCCTTCAGACCTCGTTCGCCAACTACCTACGCCGATCTCAATCACAGGCGAAGCAGCCGCAACAAGAATGTAGCAGCCTGCAACTCCTGCTCCTCCTCAGCGATGAAACCCGCCTCCTTCTCGCTTGCCACCTCTGTGCTCTCATTCTTCTCCAACGGCCTCCGCAGCGCTTTCTGGAGCTGCGCCGACTGCGACACGAACACCTCCTCTAGCCCAAGACCCTCTGGATCCGTAAGAACTTTGTACTCCATCTTGACATCGTCGGTCGGCACCAGTCCGGCCTTCTTGCGCAGCCGCTGCACACGGTTGATGATCTCCCGTGCGAGGCCCTCGTTCTTTAGCTCCGGATAGATCTTGCAGTCCAGAATGGTCATCACGTCACTATCCGTGTTAATCTCTGACTCCTTAGTTGATTCATCCTCCTTGACACTGCGCAGGACGCGTAAGTCGCCTTCCACCAGCTCGATACCATCGACGATGATCTTTCCCGTGGCGGCGAATGCCTTGACCTGCTCGGTTGTAACACTTGGCAGGGCCTTCTTGACACGGCCGAGATCCTTCCGAAGCTTCTTGCCAAGCACAGGCCAGTCGGCAGCGACACTATACTGGACGTTGTAGGCAGCCTCATCCGAGGTGAGGACAAGGTTGTGGACGTTCAGCTCCTCCTGAATGTACGACTGTACAGACCGCACATCTTCAATGTACTGGGGATCGGTGTGGATGATGACCAGGGTCTTGAGAGGGAACTTGACACCAATGGATTTGCGCTCACGCGAGACGCGAGCCAGGTCGATGACGCTCTTCATGCGCCCAACAATGCGCTCGATCTCGGGGTTGTACAGCTCGCTCCGTACCTCGGGATACTTCAGGAAATGCACACTTCGGGGGTCCTCTCCTCGCAGCTTGTCTGGAATGTAAGGAAGCAGCTTGAGGTAGATAGTGTCGGTCAAGAATGGCATGAACGGGGCGAGTCCTCGGCAGAGTGTGTAGAGAACCTCGAAAAGAGTGTTGAGAGCGTGTGTTGTATCCTCAAGACCATTCGCACCCTTGAGACGGTTGCGGTTGAAACGAATGTACCAGTTGGTGGTGTCATCAATAAGTCCGAGTAATCGAGGTGTGACGGTGTATAGCCGGTAACCTGTAAGTGGCATGTTAGTGCGAATATTTCCCAGAGCCGATCAAAACGATTCACATACCGCTCATCTCTTGGTTGACATATTCCAGCAAGCTTTGGCAAGACGCCAAAATCCACTTGTCCATGACGTTGGTGTTCGTGGCTTCTGCCGTAGCGTCCCACGTGTAGTCCACGTTCTCGACCTTCTTCAACAGTGCAACTTGAGCATCGAAGAAGTTGTAACTATTCCACAAAGGCAGTAGGACCTTTTGCACGACTTCCTTCACACCTGTCTCCTTGAACCGGAGAGGCTCTGCTCGGACCACAGGCGAATTGATCAGGTACATACGCAGCGCATCACTGCCGTACTTCTCCATCACAACATTCGGGTCTGGGTAATTCTTGAGACGCTTCGACATCTTCTTGCCATCTTCTGCGAGCACAATACCGTTGACAACGCAGTTCTGGAAAGGCATCTTGTCGAACAGGTGGGTGCCCAGAACAACCAGCGTGTAAAACCATCCTCGGGTCTGGTCGAGACCCTCAGCGATGAAATTTCCGGGGAAAGACTTGAGGAATTTCTCCTTGTTCTCAAAAGGGTAATGCTGACTAGCAAAAGGCATGCTGCCAGACTCGAACCAACAGTCGAAAACTTCCTCAATGCGCTTCAACTCGCCCTTGCCTTGTCTGCTAGGGATAGTGAGGTGGTCGATTTTGTCGCGGTGGATGTCGGTAATCTCGCCCTCATAGCCGGTCAACTTCTTGAGCTCCTCCACGGATCCAATACAGATGCGCTCTTCGCCGTCGTCGCTCGACCAGATGGGGATGGGTGTGCCCCAGTACCGGTTACGAGACACATTCCAGTCTCTTGCACCGCCGATCCAGTTTGCGAATCGCTTGTCCTTGACGTTGGAAGGAACCCAATGA
This sequence comes from Ophiognomonia clavigignenti-juglandacearum, assembly GCA_003671545.1. NCBI lineage: Eukaryota > Fungi > Ascomycota > Sordariomycetes > Diaporthales > Gnomoniaceae > Ophiognomonia > Ophiognomonia clavigignenti-juglandacearum. Next base: position 158,655 of record PYFS01002316.1, on the reverse strand, counting down.
CTCGACTCGATGTTCTCGAGCATCTTTGGGACAATCTCAGGGATACGGATGAACCACGAAGGAACAGCACGGTAGATCAAAGGGGTATCGGATCGAGGGCACATGGGGTAGCTGTGCCTGAGCTGAGACTCGACGACCACCCTGCCCTTGGCCTTGAGCGCCTTGAGAATGTGCTTGTCGGCCTCCTTCACGTGCATGCCCTCGAACTCCTTGACCTTTTCGAGGTAGCGACCGGTTTCATCGAGCGGGTCCGGGGGTGGTCGGCTCTCATTGACGATGCCGGCCTCTTGCGCGATGGCAAAATCATCCTCACCAAAGGCGGGAGCTTGGTGAACGATACCAGTACCGCTGTCGTCAGTTACGTATGTTCCGTTCAAGACCTTGAACGCGACATCTTTGAACTCCTCGTAGTAGTAGTCGAACAGCGGCTCGTATTTCCACCCAAGCATATCCTTGCCCTTGATTTTCTCCACGATCTTGAACTTGGCCTTCTTCGGGTCCTTGTACAGTGTTGTCAAGAGCTTCTCGAGGATGATGTAATGGTCTCCGGATTTCTCGTCCAGAATCTTGACGTACTCGAACTCGGGGTGGACGCAAAGTCCGAGATTCGTGGGTAGGGTCCAAGGGGTGGTCGTCCAGGCCAGCAGCTTGGTGTTCGGGTCGGTGACCAACGGGAATGACACCACAACAGCGGGATCTGTGACATCCTGGTAGTTCTGATTTGCCTCGAAGTTGCTCAAAGCAGTTGTCAAGACGGTGCTGTAGGGCATGACCCGGTATCCCTGGTAGACTTTGCCCTTGTCAAAGAGCTCCTTGAAAGCCCACCACTCGGACTCCATGAAGGTCACGTCCATAGTCTTGTAGTCGTTGTCGAAATCGATCCAGCGTCCTAAGCGCTCAATGGTCGTCCTCCACTCGCTCGAATAACGCATGACAATGGCCCTACACTCGCTGTTGTACACGTCGAGTCCCATCTCCATGACGGCCTGCTTGCCAGTGATTTTGAACTTCTTGTCAATCTCGTGCTCGATGGGAAGACCGTGGGTGTCCCAGCCGAATCGTCGCTCGACATGGTAGCCTTTCATGGACCAGTATCGGGGAATGATGTCTTTGATGGTGGAGGCGAGCAGGTGGCCGTAATGACTGTGACTTGGGTCAGAAGAAGCGCCTCCAGGGCCGAGATTAGCTGGGACAGAATAGAACGTACGGCAGACCTGTCGCGAAAGGAGGACCATCATAGAAGGTGTAGTTCTCTCGACCCTCGGACAGTTTGACCTGCGTCTCGAAAGCCTTGATGTCCCTCCACCTCTGGATGATGGCCTCCTCCGCCTTCGGAAAACTGATGGACATTGTGGGCAGTCGTTTGTCGTCTTCAGCGGATGCAATTAAGAGGGTGAAAGGAGCGGAGGGCACACAGGGGCAGGGCGTGCCTCATAAATTGAAAGTAGATCCTCAATTAGTGTCGTGGGCTCCCAGTTTGACTCATCAAAAAAGAGGAATGGAAATTGGAGCTGTGAAGATGACTCTTGCCGTTGCCGCTTGCAAATAAATCCAGCGTTGGCGGGGCATTGAATTGGGGGGGGCACTTTGGCGGGGTTAGGTGCCGCGGGTACCCCTGTAGCAGTGTTGTCATCCTTGCATCCCAGCGGCAAGCGGCTGGGCATTGCAGGGGGGCGATCACTGGTCATTGTTGATGTTCAACTTTGGGAAACAACATTCTGGCTCCTCCTATTCCTTCTTTTGTTGCCCAACCTTTCCCAAGCTTCCAACTTGCAGAACATACTTCCTTGACCGTCTGTGTGATGCAATCTCCTCTTTGGCAGGCATTGTCACAGGCTCAATTGCACAGCTGAGCTGACATTTGCTGTGCTATTTCCTTCCATTTTCCAACCAATACCTATAGTCTGTCCCACCCAGTCTTGGAGGCTGGAAGCTGACCTTCTGCTGCACACACCTCCAACATTGTTGACTGTCTCACACAAACCACCAGGCATACACACGCCCCTCCTCAGATCATACAATGTCGTTCTTGTTTGGGAGGAATAGGGCACGTCCCAGCACTGTCGACCTGCCTAAGCAAGCACGGGACTACATAACAAAGCTAGATGGCCCCAATGGGCAAGCAAAGGTAGGAAGACAGCAACTATCCAGAACAGATCTTAGCTTCTTTCCTGCTTGACTCCACAATAGCACATTCTTTCGACCCCAATTTCTCCAGCAGCTTCCTCTCCATTGCAATGTTCTTTCGAGCTAAAGTCCGCCGAGCTGGCAAGTTGGTTGCCCAAATTCCTACTGACAGTATCACTCCGACACAGGTCGAGGAACTGGCAAAGACGCTCACCCAGATGAAGCAGGTACTGCAGGGCACAGGTACGCTCATCCATTGTGCAGGACTCTCAGCATCATCTTGCGGGAGTGACTGACTGACTTCCCTCGCACTTAGAAACCGAATCGACGCCAGAACAGCAGCTCCAACTCGTCACTGGTGCGATCGAAGAGGACCTGCCCTATCATCTCGCGGTCAATCTTTGGAAACTGCCATTCGAGTCACGCAAAGACACCCAAGTCATTCTCAGCGCCATATTCCGATTTCGACCGGCCAATGCCCCTCCCAAGACCGACCCCGTAGCCCTCTCCTGGGTTGTCAACCACCGGCCGCGGGTTCTGATCGAGCTATGCAAAGCATATGAACACAAAGAAAGCGCCACGGCGGCTGGCACTGTGCTGAGAGAGATGCTGAAACACCAGGCGGCTGCCGCAGTGGTTCTGTTTGACGACGGCGAAGAGCAAGGCTCGAGCTCCAAGGGCATTGGTGGGATCGACGAGGACAGGCAACAGTCCGGCAACGGCGTGTTCTGGCGTCTCTTCGAGTGGATCGACAAGAGTTCTTTCGAGGTTGCGGCCGATGCTTTCACTACCTTCAGAGTAAGCCCCCCGAATATCCTCGCACTTGTCCCACAAACTAACCCACAGCGCAGGAAATTCTTACTCGGCACAAAGAGATCATGCCTCGCTATCTCGCCGTCAATTTCGACATGTTCTTCGATAAGTATAATCACATACTTGTCCAGTCCAACAGCTATGTCACCAAACGGCAGTCAATCAAGCTCTTGGGAGAGCTGCTTCTCGACCGCTCGAACTATAATATCATGACGGCGTACGTCGATAGTGGCGAGCACCTCAAGATCTGTATGAATCTTCTCCGAGACGATCGGAAAATGGTCCAATACGAAGGCTTCCACGTTTTCAAGGTCTTTGTGGCCAACCCCCACAAGTCCATACCCGTGCAGAAGATCCTTCTCATGAACCGTGAGAAACTCCTCACATTTCTTTCACAATTCCTCGAGGACCGCACCGACGACGAGCAGTTCATAGACGAGAAGGAGTTTCTCATCAAGCAAATTCGCAATATGCCGCCTGCGCCTGTGGCGCCTCAACGATAGATTTGAGGAGGCGGCCGCGGCGAGGCTGGCTTCATCTTGCTTCGAACATGAGACTTTCTTCAGCGATTCTTGAAGCAGGTATGGTGTTGGGGATGATATTGCAAAGCGGGGGCCCTGGGAATGCATCAGCAGTAGGAGGCCCTATTTTGATCATGAGTTCACACGAGGCGTTTGCACGAGGGTTTTGCGTTTGGGGCTCAAATTCATCTATGCAGCAATCACAGCATAACGCATGCATCCGGCGTTACAGGGAAGGCGGTGTACACGGTCCATCCCCTCTTTTTTTTTTTTGCTCTCGGGGAATTATGGCGAAGGGGCGGATGGGTGATTTCTTTACAGCCACAGTGCATCCATGTGGCATCAATAATTCTCACTGATCGAATCGAGGCCTTACTTTGGCCAACGCTATCAAATCTCGCAATTCCGATGGCCATTTTGCACACAGAATCACGCAGGCGGACTGCTTAGAGCGCGAAGGTCTACTCCCACTCACTTCTGCTTCTCCAGCCACTCTTGGTGCTTGTCCTTCCACTCTTCGCGCCACCTGGTCAGTGGAGGCCTGCCCTCGATGGCATCAGATGCGCCCCAAAGCATTCTCTTGCGGTCCTGTACAGCATATTAGCACATTTTCGCTATTTCTCACACAATATATCCGAGTGCTCCATGGGTGACGGTTGACCACCCGACAGGCACAGTGGCATCGCCAGGGGCCAATGCAACTTACAAGCGCTTCAGTAACCTGGTCATCAGGGCACAGCACCCAAAACTGCCCCTCAGCCATCTTCCCCTCCAAAAAGTCCACCACCTGGTCCGCCGACCACGCCCCCTGCGGCTTCTCCTTCCCGGACCCGGGGCGATTCCCGCTCAGCCCCGTGAACGTCCACCCAGGCACGAGAAGGTGCACGGCGACGTTCTTGTCGTTGCGCAGGTCGTAGTCCAGATGCTCGGCGAGGGCTTTCACCGCCGCCTTGCTGGCGTTGTACGCGGGGAAGTTGCCGGGAGGGTTCGTGATGCCCTGCTTGGAGCCAGTGATGACGATGGCAGCCGGCGAGGTGGCTTTCACGGTGGGCAGGCAGGCGGCGATGCCGTTGATCACGCCGAAGAGGTTCACGTCTAACACGCGCTGGAAGGCGGTCGCGTCGGTCCAGGGGGATGGGGCTTGGATGCCTGCGTTGAGGGCGAGGAGGTTAATTTGGCCTGAGAGTAGTGTCAGCACGCATGTATCAAACATTTCATACTCCCCGGAGGACCCGGGGGATAGTATCTGAACTCTGTGCCTCGAGCTTACCATTGAAGTCCTTATCAACCTTGCTCTTCAGCTTTGCCCAGTCCTCCGTCTTGCTCACGTCGACCTTGATGGTGCTGACCTCGCCGCCGACATTCTTGCTTGCTGCGCCTAGTGTCTCCTCATCCCAATCGGCCACTAACACCTTCATGCCGTAGCCGAAGCATTTCTTTGCGAGCGAGAGACCTACGCCAGAGGCGCCTCCGGTGATGACGGCGGTGTGTCCTGCTTTGAATACGGAGGCCATGATGAATCGTAACTCAGTTTTAAAGTGTGATTCTTTGAGCGTATTTGTAGGTGTTGCGTTTGTGGTTGTGAGGAGATGGACATCTGTGACGTGATGATCGTCCCTCTTGACATCGGCTTTAGGCATACCTAGGTATATCTTGGTGGCTTAACTCCGACGCACAAAATACCACCAAACGCACAAGTCGTTCTTCAGTATCAAAATATCTGTGGACTTGGCCGGAAATACAGAAGAGATTGACTGGAAAAAGACTTGCTTGCTAAGAACCTCTTGTTGGCTTCCTGAAATCAAGATAGCGGTTGATTCGGGGCACAGTGACGATTGTAGCCTTCCAAGTTGCCAATGCAAGTGCCTAGATATGTCTGTGGACTCTAATAATCACCTCAACAGTGCGTAGCTAGATATACGAACAGAGTCATGATGACTTATTATCGCCATGGTTTCTCACTTATCTTGCTATCAGCTGGAAACCTTCAGTCGACGTCAAAGGTGCACAAGATGTCAGACATTGCACAGCCAGCCGGTCGTTGATCAAAAGCACTGAGCAGACTGAGTGAGATACGTGTAAAGAAAGTAAGTAGCTAGCTAATTCAGTGGTCGTGATACTGCAGTTGGTATCATTCAGATCAGAGAGAGGGAGCCACATGTAAGCACCTTGGCTCTATTTCAACAAGGACGACCTCATGGCATACGGACATTTCCGCCACCCGCTCATGTATGGCGGCACAAAGCTGAACATCAAGATGCCTAGGTACAATCCGTACAAGGAAACTTACGGTATGGTATTATTTCAGCGAGAAGAAATAAACAGTCGGAACTTAGAACATTGTTCCCGGAGACTCAAGCAGTAGCGAGAATTGACGTGCACGTTGTAATTTCAATCGTTTGTCTCCTGGCTACGAGGATGTACTCTAGAGTCTATCTGTCAGAGCAAAGAGCTGTTCGCCTATTCATCAGATGTTGCTGCAAGTCACTGCCGCTGTCGCCGCCGTTGAGGGTGGGCATTCTTAAATCCTTCATCTTGAATGCTCCCGTCAGTGACGTCTCCCTATGTACTTAGTAACCTTTGAAGTGGGAAAATGGAGCACACGAGATCACAGTGAGCACACACCAGGTTAGCAAACCGTATAAGCGCATCCTGCAGTTTATAAAATGACGGGGAAGCCCACATGTGAAACCTGGACACTGCGAACGCTGCTCTGTTCAATCGCCGACCCCAACTTGAAAACATGGCAAGTCAAGAGGAGCAAAAAGTGTCCACCGGTCTTGGTGGATCGGCAAATCGCACAGATTTGGTAGAAATGACGAGAGATCCCCTTTGATTTACCAGGACGCTTGAAGCTCTTCAGTCTTGCGCGTATCACTGCCGTTCTACACTCGCGCGCATTCTTCTGGCGATACTATAGGGAGGGACACCAACTGTTCGTAACAAAACTCTCGTCGTGATTCCTCCAACTCATGCCCATCAGAGCTGTTCAACGCTGAGTTTTACATAAAATGAACGTACGGTCCAGTACATAGACGAAAATGCCAAAATTTGATCCCAAATCTTCGAATAGGACCGCTGCGCATTCACTGAGACTTCCTACCTGCAGCTTCACCCCAGAAAGTTCCAGCATCTTCACCTTCATCAAATTTACCCGCAATGTGGTAGTATAAATATCTTTCGCAGATCGAGCTCGACTTGAACCTCACCACACAACCTACACCGGCCAGCATCTGCGTCTATTTTGACGTCCATCACCATTCCGCACCGCCCAACAGCCTTGAAACAGCTGTTGAGCTTCCATCTCCCACTGCTTTTTCATTTTTTTCATCACGATCCCAAAACACCCACGACGTCCGAGTCCTCTCGCTCCAATGGACGACTGCAACGAACAACGCCGACTGTCGGCCTCGCCCCCTAGAGCTGAGCTGAACGAAGTCTCCGGAGACACTCCTCCCACCACTGCGATCAACCAACGCCAGGACCCCAGTGCCCCAGGCCCCGCGCCTGTCGCATCGATGATTCCTTCGCCTTTGCGCCAGACTTCGACCAACACCGGAAGCCAGCACCCAAATGCATACACTGCACAAGCTCATGACCAGACTGGCGCGTTCCATGCCGCTCCTCAGCATGGAACGGCCAACTACTACTCTCACGGTTCAGTCCCCAACCAATATGGAGTCGCGATACTCACTCAGCCCCAACCCACATACAGCCAGTTTGCGCCTATGAACCAGAACCAAAACTACCAGGGCCAGGCGACGCCTGGTGAGTACCAGAGCCACGCCTACTACCAGCCTTCTCACTTCAGTGAGCATCGCAACCATCTGGTCCACCAAGATCATGAGCTAATCCAAATACAGACCACGGCTACCAGATGCCTCAGGGCCCTCCTCCCGCCCCCACTGCTTTCTTTGATCCCCAGGCCTACCAGCCATTAAACACCTACGGCGGCATTCCATCGACAACAAGCGCTCCATTGCCAAACTATGGCCTCCAGCAGCACTACGCGAACTCATCCGCCTCTTCGATCCCCACCCACAACACCCTGCCTCCCAGCTCATCGTCCCATCCCGCAAACAACGCGGCGAGCAACAGCATCGGCCGCTCCAACCCCGAGCCAGGTGACCACGCAGCCGGCGGTCGCATCACCAAGAAACCGCGCAAGTCAGCACCGGGCCGCAAAGGACACCCTAGACCCGCGTCTCGGACGCCCGAAGACTCCAGTGGGCTCGCGACCTCCACGCTGCGGGCAACACACCCTCTCAGATTGCAGAGCGGATGGATCGCTCGTACAACTCGGTCTACGGCCGCCTCTGGCGCCAGGAGGGCAAGGAGGAGCAGGAGCGCCGTCGCCTCGAGGCACAGAATAAGGATGGCGATGCCGAGGTCGACGATGGTGGTGAGCAGGGATGTGAGGATAATCGTCAGGGTGGGTATTTCGGCCAGGGCGATCGCGAGGGAGATGGAGGCGGTGAGCTGCTGTGATATCGAGAAAAATCGCGGCTTTGTTTAAGCCAGGTTCTCCTGTATTTTTAGTTTCTGCCACACTGTTTTGGCTTTGCCAGACTTGGACTTTCTCATAGCAGTCGTCGGGCTCTTTTGGGTGCCGAGTTCACTCGTTCCAGACCGTTTCCTTATTTGTCATTGACATGTGAAGTTGCTCTGTGTCCCGAAGCGCACAAGCTGTTTCATGCTTCTCCTGCAACCAGCTCAGTTGGCCACCATCACTGCGCGCAGTTCAAAAGCGGCGCTCTCACCAAGTCGCGCAAATGACCCTGCCGCCTGCCCACTAAAGTGCCCCAGGAGCTCACCCTCGACAAGTCCCTGCTAAGACACCTCTTCAAGCACGTCTCTTACCCCTGGAAAGACAGCAACAATGACAAGAAAAAGAAAAGCCAGATGGAACGAGAAGCAGATCAAAGACAAAGATGATGAAAGACAAACAAGACCACTGGCAACCATCTCGAGCTGGCAATGCGTCAGAACTCCCTGCAAGAATGCCAGCAGCAAATACGAAAACATGTCAATAAGCCGCTCGAGGGCATCGCAAAAGTAGATAGAAACCTCAATGAACAATCATACCTGCACATAGTCCTTATGAACTCCGTGAAATGCCAATTCTGTCACCCTGACGCCCCGCCCGGTATCCGACCAAAATGTTCCCCTTTATCAGGCCATGAGCTCCACACCATTCCGTATGACACCCACAACCGCCCCTGTCTGCACCGTTTCCGAGCCACCGCCAGCCAGTCTGTGCTCGATAGTTGAGAGACCATCTAACCAGGTGATCATGACCTCAGGCTTGACATTGAGCTTCGCGACCTCCTCCGACACCGCCGTGATTATATCCGCAAGCGCAAGACCCCGGGCAACCTTCAACGTATTGATAGTCGTCAAGCACGACGTAACATCGCTCGTGCTCATCAGCGTGCGCACAATATCCTGAATCGCATCCGGCGGCGGCGCCGCAATGCAGTTATATATAGTCTCGACGGTGATCATATCCCGCACGATATCCTTCTCCTCGACCTTCGGCTCGCCCCGCACCTGCAGCGGCGTGCTCGACGCATGGCACGCCTGCAGAACGTTCAGCGCGCGGCGCATGTCGCCCTTGCTGAGCGTGACCAGCGCGTCGGTCGCCTCGGGCAGGATCTTGACGCCCTCCTCCTCGATCACCTTGTCGACGAGCACGCGGATATCGGCTTCCTTCAGCGGGCTGAAGCGGAAGCGCGTGCACCGCGACAGCAGCGCGGGCGAGAGCTTGTGCGAGTAGTTGGCGATGATGCAGAAGCGCGTGTTGGCCGTGTACTTTTCCATGATGCGGCGCAGGGCCATCTGCGCGGTGTTGGTCATGGCGTCGGCCTCGTCCAGGATGATGAGCTTGTAGGCGGCCAGGCTGCCGCTGCTGCTGCGGCGGCCGCCCATGTTGAAGATTTGCTTGGTGGAGGCGAAGGTCTTGATTTGCTCGCGCACGACGTCGATGCCGCGGTCGTCCGAGGCGTTGAGCTCGAGGACCATTTGGCGCATATTCTCGGGTCCATAGATACGGCGTGCGAGAGCGAGAACGGTGGAGGTCTTGCCTGTGCCGGGCGGGCCGTAGAGGAGGAGATGGGGCAGGCGGTTGGTGTCGACGAATTTGTTGACGGTGGTCAGGATGTCTTGGTGGCCCGAAACGTCGGCGAGGGTTGCTGGGCGGTATTTCTCGACCCTGTGGAGCTCTATCAGCGATTGGCCAAGTCACGGAGTGTTATGAGGGTCTATATAGTGTGCTCACCATGGCAGGCTGTCTTCTGCCTCGACGGGCAGGTTGGCGGCACTGCGCTTGCCCTTTGCCGCGTTGTCTGAGGAAAAGGTGATGTCCTTGGAAGGCGCGGGGGCATCCACGTCCATTTCGTCTTCGTAGTCGAACATATTGACTGGTTGTGGATTTTTTAACTTAGTTCCAAGGCTGGGGCAGTTTCGCTGAACAGCAGGGGTACGGTAGGAGGCGACGATTCTGGAGGTTGACAGTGGCAACAGAAGTAGTGGAACCTCTTTACGCGACTTTTGGGCGACGCGTCTCAGCGACACGAACCCTGTTGCCTCTGTTTTTAGCGAGGGTGCACGGACCGAACCTTAAGTCGACATCATGTTTAGTCATCAATTTCAACGACATGTCTTCAAGAGCCCGGTCTCGGCCAAGCTGGCTTCTAAATGCCACAAACACTCCAATCTCACATACTGAACTGCTGCTCACATGATTTGGTGGTCAAGCTCCTTCATGTTCTTTCTCAGAGCCTCTTTGCAATATTTGACTCTTTGAGTCGGGTAACGCATCAATCCACGCGGTCCTGCGACCAATTTGCCAAATAACATTCAGCGATGTCCGACCATTTCCAACACCAACGTCAGTGTGCTCATAGCCTCGTTGATGTCATATAGAGACCTGGTGGGAGGCAAGAATATTCAGCAAAGAAACTCCAAACTTCAGAACTCTTAATGTTGTCTAGAGTCAAGTGGCCTATGACTAGGAACGATTTTCTCGGCCTTTTCCTTCCTGTTCGCAGGACGCAGCGATGGGGCTTGGACCCAGTCGATTGGCTTGCCACTTTTTCCAAGAAACCTGTTGCATTAAATGATGTTGGAAAGCCACCAGCCATGGCCCATGGTGGTCCTCAAGCTTTCTAAATTTATTAACGGCGGTAGAACTTTCAAGCCGCGATGATCTTGTTTTGAAACTACAAAGCTAAGCCAATGTGTCACTGTGCTAGCGGAGCACCTCTACAAATTGTGACAGTCCCTATTCAGAGGCATCCCAAGCAGTGAGCACGCCCCCGGTCCCCCCTGTTCCTAAGCAAGGTCAGCAGGCCCCTTCTCAATATGCGAGGTCTCCCCGGTTCATACGAATGTGAGGAGCGAGGAAGCGGACAGAATGACGGGGCTTAGCACGGCGTGCGGAGTAGTGAAGCGCAGTGCACATCAGACGGCTGCCAAGGCTGCAGCCTGGGATAAATGCCTGTGCTGCAAGGTGGGCCTAGCATTCGTGTACTGCGGAATGTCAAACACTGCATAGTATTGGATGGTGTCAAATGCGCAATCGTTTGACGGTAAATCTGATAAACCCAGAGCAATCATCAGGTGCTAAGAAACAAACAATTGAATCGTGATGGGATCAGGTTGGACTGGTGGCGGTGCGATCTCGCAGCCACATATATATGCAACCCGGGCCCGGATGCACATGGCATTGACCTTGGCTGAAGGGTGGGTTTGTGCCCGCAGCTATTACTGCGACATACTCTTATCGTCCAGAAACACCTTTCGCACTTGATGCTTCGGCTTGTCCCTCGTTACTTGTGTTCAATCTGTCAGCGGGTCGCATGTTGGTGGCCACCTTCAAACTTTTTTGTCCTCAAAGACGTCCATTTTTATTGTTTTTCTGTTTAGAGTTCTGTACACCTTCGATCTTAAGTCTTTCGTTTTGCATCGAGGCGCGTTAGCTGAGTTCTTCTAGAATGCACAATCAGGTCTTCCACGCACATCCGCCCCCCCTCCCCCATCTCTCTCTCTCTTTCCCACTTTTTTCTTCTTTTCTTTTCCTGCTGCTCTCTTAGTTGAGACCATGAAGATGAAATACGTGCACACAATTCCCATTGGGAAACTGGCGAAAGTGCTGGCACCGAGTGGTGCGGCGAGACACAGGAAGGAATTCAGGAGGACTGTGTGTTTAAGGAAGAGGCCTGTGCAGATTAGACAATGCATCCTCAAGAACACGGCCCCCTGAATTCCCCGACGACAGAATCCAATATCGTCCTCTGGGCTGTTACATCCAATCGCCTCGTGCCGCCTCACTATGGTACATTGACGGAAAGTTCAGTTTTAACCTGCACATGATTTTTGAATCATCAAGGTGCCTTGTCACATATGTGTGCGTTGATATTGTGAGTTCGAAATTCAGTGTACCACAACACGAGAGTCTGCAGTGTCCATCCGGAAAACCAATACAGAATTTTGCAGACCCTCCAAGCAAGGCCGTACCGTAGACAGCGACAATTCCTCATTCCTTCCGAAACCCAGTCACAAAATGAGCCTCTTCATGGGCTGCGCCCCAACCATACATGGAGAGCTGTCCAAATGGGGGTTGCTTATTGGATCCCCAATCCGACTGCACTGCCGTCGGACGACCGACTATCATCTTCATCCACTTGCCCCAGTCGCGAAGTGCTCTGATCACTGTTTCGCGAGACTCGGCCAAGGGGCGTCCTGCGGCTGCTTCTCCCACTAAAAATGCTCTTTGGTGACTCGTACCATCTCTTCTTTGGCTTCGACGCGCGGTGCTCCTCCAAAATCTGGACTACCTCAACGTGACCTTCTTCCCGCGCATTCTTGAGGGGTGTCAGCTTTTGGTTGTCTTTGATGTCAGCTTTTGCTCCCTTGTCAAGCAGAAATCGGACCATGTCAACGTCTCCTTTTTTGGCCGCAAGATTGAGCGGCGTGTGTCCGGCCCCGTGGCTTCTGAAGTTGATGTCTGCGCCATTGTCAAGAAGGAGTTCAACGAATGCGATGTATCCTCGGCTCGCGGCGAGATGAATCGGGAACACTCCGGCCTCGTCCGGCATCTCTTCTCGGGAGCAGTACACATTGACGTCGGCTCCTCCCTGATCAAGAAGGATTTGGCCGATTTCAAGATGCCCCTTTAAGGCAGCCAAGTGTAATGGGCGCACTCCTGGAGAAGGGGGCCCTGCGCAGTCATTGACGCGAGCTCCGTGCTCGATAAGAACGCGTACATTCTCGAGGCTTACCGAGTTGAGAGACACCTGGTCGACAGCCTTGTGAAGGGGGGTCCAGTCGCAATTCGATGCGGCGTTCACGTCGGCTCCTCTCTCTAGCAGCAGTTCTAAGGTATCAGGTTTGTGGGCATAATGCAAAGGCACGTTGCCGTGCGTGTCTCGCTGCTGGACCAGAGAAGAATCCATGTCGAGCAATGTGCGTACAATATTGACGCAATGATGCTCGACTGCTAGATGAATCGGACACTGGCCTGAGCTCATCTCGTCGTAGAGGCTGGCCCCTCTGTCGACCAGTAAACGAGCTGCGTGGGCGTGTTCTTCATCGTCCTCGTCTGTCACTGCAAGATGTAGAGCGGATCCCCAGTGCTCGGCCTCGGCGTGGATGTTCGCTCCGTTGTCGAGGAGGAAATTTATCATCGTGCAGTCGCCATCTGCGGATGCCCACATCAAAGGCGTCCAACCTCTCCCATCCTCTGCGTCAATATCAGCTTCGGCATCTAGAAGAGCTCTGACAGTGTCCGCGTCTTTAGACCTCACGGCATAGACGAGGGCCGGGTCTCGGTCGTCAGGTTTGTAGCGTTCAGGTTCTGCTCCGGCTCTCAAGAGTATCTCCACGGTGGAAGTGAAACCACTCCAAGAAGCGTATTTGAGAGGCGTTGTGTTCGTGATCTGCCGTTTCGAGTAAACTGTCTGGTCACCGAAAATGACTGCAAATTCTTTATTGCAGCTTGCGCATATAACTTCGCCAGGTGGGGGATTGTGCAAGACGGTCAGGCATTGCTTTCGCGTTTGGCCGCCATCGCGCGTTCGGCCGCCATCTGGAAAGTAAGAATACCAGCAGATCGGTTGGTGACAGTCCTCGAGATTGGTTCCCTCAACAGTAACGAGGTACTCAAGCATCTTGTCTTTCTGAAAGTGGACGGCCAGCCACAGAGCACTAATCGAGTGCGACGTGTGGATGATGCTTCCGTGTTCGATCAGCACTTTGGCCATCTCGATGTTTTCAGACATGACCGCCATCTGGAGCGGCGTCCAGTTTTTCTTATCGACGCCATCGACAGCGAACGGTTGCTCCTCGTGTGTCTCGGCGCCGCACTTCAGGAACATCTTGGCCTTCTCGACATAGCCTTTGTCCACAGCGTTGGCAAGGGCAGTGCGCCCACCGGAATCTTTCAGATCGACGTCGGCCCCTTTGTCGAGAAGCAACTTGAGGATTCGCTCTCGCCCCTGTGCAACGTAATGAATCGGTGCCTTGCCATTGGTATCGAAAACATGGAATTCCGCCCCGTGATTGAGTAGCAGCTCTACATTGCCGAACTGGCTGTAACACACAGCATGATGAAGAGGCGTCCTCCCTGACTTGCTTCGCGCGTGAATGTTGGCACCTTTCGCCAGAAAAAGCTTGCAGATGTTGGTGTTCCTGGACCCAGCTGCAGTATGTAAGTAAGTAGAGCCATCTTGAAACCGGCGGCTCAGAATTTCTCGGGGGTTCTTGGCAAGGATGCGTTCGGCCGTGGAAAAGTTCCCAGATTGAATGGCAAAGGTCATCGAGAGGTTCTGCTTGGGATTTGTGACGGGCTTTCCGTCCGGCTTTGTCCCTTTGGTATCCCTTGCGGGAGTGGGTACAACTGTGGACGTTGATCGAGGGTTTCCTTCGACCGAGAGGGAGGCTGTCTGCTTCTCGATGTTCACTATCGTCGGTGATGTCTCGGAGCTTGGACTTGCGGATGCAGTCTTCTGCTCTAGAGAGTTCGGAGGTTTGATCTGTTTTTGGCCAGTTGGAAGATCTTCGTGGCTTGTGGGGCTTCTTTTGCTGTATGCCGGTGGTACTTCATCATGACTGGAAGCGGCTGCGAAATTCAGGGAACCCTCGACACCAGGAGAAATCGAGTTTGGCCCAGAAGTAGCAGGTGGCAAGAAGCGTCTGTTTGTGCCCTATGAGCGGTTTCAGTCTATGCCGTCCAATCGATATTTGTCGCATACGCACCAACTTACCCGATAATCTTCTGCAACGATGTCTGCTGTAGGACGAAGGCCCTTCCGAATAGCAACCCTTATTTCGGGAAAGATGCCCTGCTGACCTGGCGCGATCTTTGCGATCTGAGAATGATCACTATTGGCAGGAATTCGGTCTTCGTTCGGTATGTAGAGTAGCGCTGAATCGCTATTGAGCATCATGATGGTAGGACCATCACGCGACCATGATCCGTCCTCCTGCAACAGGTTAGGTCAGCATCAAAAAGTACTACTCGTATTACAGCCAACTACCTAGGTATGCAATTGAAGGTGGACACACCTTTTGTACGACCGTTCTGGTCTCCTTGGTCTCATAGCAGGACACAATGTCAATGACTGGTGCTATCTTGCTGAACCTGGCATTAAGGTCCACCAAAGTAGGTGACCCTGGTTGTAATTCTGCAATCAACTGCTGCGAAGGCTGTCCTTTGACCAGAGTCTGGAGGGCGGTCACATCCAGACCTTTGTGAGGAGCTGCAAGGAAAATGATGGTGCGAACTGGCAGTCGAGATGCATGGCTACTAGAGTCAATGGCTTGACTTGTACAAGACAGGAGTCTTGGAGCAGATCTCTGAGCTCAAGGGGCAGGACTGAGGGCTTTGTACTCACACGCCAATGGCATCTGCATCAACTAGCACCTAATTACACAGCATGACATTAGTTTACTGAAGTCGAAGAATCGAACAATGTTGTGAGAATGACCTGACCTTCTTGATAATTAAGCACCCCAAGCTGTGGCCAACAAATATAATAGGCCTTGCAAAAGAGACTTAGTAACACGATTGCAATGAAAGCATTCTTTGGGCCGCAAAGGTCTTACCTGTTCTCACACTTCCCGGACATCACATTAGTGAAAGTTTGTTACGTATGTCAGAACCAGACCGTGATACTTACCTGGCCATCTTCTCGTGTGCCAACAAGCCTTTTGGCAAATCTTGTAGCATGGTCTTGAATCGTGTTCCTATTTGAGTTCTGGCTGTTTCCTATATCGGATTCATAGCCATATGTCAGGATTCTTGCATTGACGGCGAAAATCTTCAAATAATCTAGGAGCCACATCCTGTCGTCGGCATGAGCCCATGATCCATAGGCATGTCCAGCCAGTCCTGTAACGGCAATGATACTAGTAAACGTCAGCTTCATCTCTTGTGCACATACTCAATGCAAAGACTCTGAGCTGAGCACACATGCATGACACAGAATTGTGGAATCTTTGCTTACTCTGCAGCGATGGGTCCTTTCACTGGTGGAGGCACGTAGAGAGGCGTAAATCCCTGGAAGTTCCTGTCGATTTGTATTATATCATCTATGATTTCTGGGCCATCAGGACATGGGCTGGGGGGCCGGAAGATGACGGTCGCTGTGAGGTGGCTCTCGGCTTCTGCACCCTCCACGCATTCCACCGATGGATAGAGAGACCGGACTTTGAGATACTCGCGATGTTTCTCGGCGAAATACTGCTCTTTGACTTGTTTGGCGTCGGTGCCCGGAGGGATACCTTCGACCCGATACGTGAGCGCTTTCACTTTCGGGGTCGCCATCGCTGAACAGCTTCGAGCAAGTATAAGCCGTCGACTTCGGGGCCGTTCAAAGAAGCATGATCGTTGACGAGTAGGGGAAGGGAGAGGGGAGCGCGGGGGTTTTCACAAATACATATCATCCATTACTCATACCCACTTGCACAATCTCTCTTAAAAGACTGTTACATTTCTGCCTACCAATATGTCCATTTTCTGGGCAGTTAGACCTGTCTTGGTTAGTGGCGAGGTCTTGGATGGTCACCTCTGTTGGCGCTTATGCCGGGTGTGAGAATCTAAGTTCGATAAATGCTACGCTTGTGCACGGAATTACTCACGACTCTACTCAGCAGGTGCGGCCTTGCGGGTGCTACTCTACCAAGACAGAGTGCGGAGTCATCATGGCTCGGTCACGCTACCACGCAGATCGAGTAGACTGTCCACCAGCTCACCAGGCGATCGCAGCGCACACCCTTAGGAACAGCAGCGATTTCGTATGGCCCTGGATGACAGAAATTGGGCGATGAATAAGTCTTTACAACCAGGCCATGTACGTCGCTTTCGAAGTGCCATCGATAACGGTCCATAGATGCTGAGCCATGTATTATCATGATCCTTAGGGAGAACAGTTCTTCAGCCCACCATTCTCCGAGACGCACAGCCTCATTAGCTACCCAAACGTCACCATTCCAGCGGCTGTATACGGGCACCACGACACGCTCCAGCCAGCCAACGATATGACTTCGTTTCTGCACGGCGAACTGCGCACGCCAAAACTTGAGGCCGCCCACAAATTTCTCTGGCTCGCGGGCCTGCCAGTACCAGCACGACCGCTCCACCGGCAGCGACTGATGAACCGCATTATCTGCCTCACCGAGCGGCCAGACGAGCATCTGGTGTGGCACAGGGGCCACATTTTCATCAAGCCCCTGCCGGACTTCCTGGTCTGCCATGCCTTCTGGAGGGAGAATATCTGCCAAGATGCTGAGCTCTGCCGCAGCGCCGCGGGCCTGCTGCTATCGTACTCATGGCTGGTCGTCTACAGGAACGACTTTGCCGGGGCGCGGGAAATGGGCCTGCTCCCGGAAGGGTTTGATTACCAACAATGGGTGGCGTTTGTCACCGATTTCAGAAATCACCTTGACTTGGAGAGTGTGGCACCGGTGGATCGACGATATCTCTACGGCGAGCTAAGGCTGTCTCGGCTGAACATGTTGGTTCGGTACGTTGTACCACAACTGTGGTCAACAAGAAATTTCATTGGGGCATACATGAATACTTCCACCTGGTATGCGGCCTTTTTCAATAAGAACTTTGGGTGGCTCGTGGCTGTGTTCGTGTACCTCAGCGTAATTCTCTCTGCGATTCAGGCTGGACTTGGTACTGAATTGCTGGGTCAGAGTGTCGAGTTCCAGAGGCTGTCGTACATAATTGTGTGTGCATCCATGGGAGCCGGGATGGCGAGCGCTGTAGTGGTGTTTTTGGTGTGGCTGCTGTTGTTTTGGTACCATTTGTTGTCGACGTGGCTCTTCGTGCGAAGAAGGTTTGCCACGATGTCGAAAGTCTCGCGTTCTGGGTCGTAATTAGCATTAGAGGCTATGCCAGGCTGCCCACATGGAGTCTGCGCTTCAAATATCGGAATTGCAGCTGCCTTGACCGTCAAATCCAGTGAAACGTTAGGATCAGGTGAACGCTCCGTGGGCAACGATGTAGGATGCGCCACCTGGATCGTCCTGATTATTCCAGTATGACCGAATTTCCTCGCCCTCCTTGATAAATTGGTAAAACGTGTCGCCAATGGGATACCGCAGCCAAGTGCCTCTACCGTCGCTCCACTCGTCCCCTCGGTGCTCCTCTTCCAGATGGAGGCCTTGCAGATCGCGAAACACATTCGACGGCAGCTCGACCACAGCATGCTTTTCCAGCTGTAACACTACCAGCTTCCACTCGAGATCCAGCGGCAGGAGTAGGAAGTTGGTCATTTCGTGCAGACGCGCGGACGGATGCACGTTTCGATCGTTGTAGCGTGCCCAGGTGGCTCCGAGAAAAAAACGACCAGAGAGCGCAAGTTGGGGAAGAAATGACTCAGGCCGGTAAGCTCAGCAAGACTTCTCAGTTTATCCTCGTCCCTCGACGAACGATCTAGATTTCGCATCGATGGTCACAAGTTGCCAAGTAGGAGGACGCTCACCCGCAACTCGAGTGATACTACCCGTGCCGGACTCTGCGGGAGAAGTAACCTTGAGGACCGGCCGCTCTCGGGGGATGGATTGGATAAAGCATCCATCAGGTCCCAGATCTCAATGACAAACGTGTTGGTCCACTTCGAAGCCCTCGATGTAAGCCTGTCGACAAGCGCGCAGCCAGGGCACCGCGGCGACCGCAGCATTGCAGGCGTATCGCTCGTTCATGATCTTGTTGTCATTGTTTGACAAGCGCAGCCACATGTCGCAAGAGGGTTTCACTACCATGGAGCAGTCATCGCGATGCGGCCAGACATACCGGGACATGCTGCGGGCTACGATGCGCAGCTCCCGAGGAGGTAGACGGTGGCACACACAGCCATACCAGAGCCACTGCCACTACCACTACCAGCTCGAATCGGCCATGGACTTGGTTCCTGGAGGGCCGTAGTAGCTTCGCCAAGGCGAGAGTCGCTGAGCGGTGCGGCTCCGCAGTCGTGCTCGTGGTCGGGCCTTGCGGGCTTCGCGAGCCGGAACCGGAGATCGATATGGAGAGTGCGGTCACCAAATGCAGCAATAAGTACGCGCTTGCGAAGCTCTGGTGGTGGATGGGCGAAAGTACCGAGCGAAGGCAAAAGTTGTCATTGTCTGCGAAGCTAGTGGCAGACTCAATGGGCGTGATAGGCCGCAGCCGCTGTGCAGGAAGACATGGGAGACGTGGTCACTGATTCACTGGTGTCCATTATGACTTCGAGATGTCAGCTTTCTGTATGCTGCGCTGCTTCTTGCGGTGTCGAACTCTTCCTAGCAGTCGGTGCATGCTCGACCTCGCCACGAACACTAGCGGACCAGGGAGCATTGCAGTGGGCCCTAGCTTTTCCAAGGCTCCTAGTGCCGTGAGCGTGACTTCACTCTCAAAACCGTCCATTTACGCGCGGGGCTCGCTGCTGTGCCGCCGGCGACCGATTTGCGACCTCGGGAGGCGATACTAGTTGAACTAATGTGACGTGTCAGACGCGGCGTCCCTTCGGAACACAAAGCGCTGCGAACTTTAGAGATCAGGGGGCAAGGGGGTATCAGCGTGCCGAATGCACAGGTAGCTGCCTGCTTTGCCATGAGCCTTCATGACTTCAGGACCTCATCGAGTCGACGCTCCGCACGGTGAGCGCCCCATCGTGTCACTGAGAATATGTGGTGAGATCCTGACCCAGCCCAGGCCATGCTTTTCCAACAGTGGACAGCAAAGGCAACGGCGGAGACAAGGTCAGAGGCAATAGCAGACTTCGGAAAGCAGGCACCGGGGAGCAGAAAATAATACAGAATCTCCAGCAAGACCGACAGATTTCTTGGAGAGGAATCCACAAAAGCCATACGAAGAGCCAAGAGAGAAGCCTGGATTTTTTAGGTCCGAAGCTAGTAGTGGATCTGTAGTCCCGGGCCGGGCTTACAAAAACAAAGGATCGCTGAATCCGTCAGCATTATTCCTGACAGCTGCGGAAGGACTTTCATCAAACCTGAGCATACCTTTTTTAATCTAGTGCGAATCTGAAGGAAAATCCTCTGTTATAGCTGCTCGATTGTTCTCGTTTCAGACCATTACCTAGGTAGGTACTCCCTCGTCAACCTCGACCGACGCCCAGGCCAGAATCCGCGCGCCACACCGCCATCATGTCAGCTGAGACGGTGATTTCTCGCATAACGAGCGGAACAAGCAAGGAGATACGTGACGTTGTCGGCAAGCGTCCCATCTTCACCAACAGCATTACTGATAAGGATCTTGATCCGGCCGTGGTCCAGAAGGACGCTGAGAGTACGCGGATTGTGATCCACGATCGATTTCCGCAGCTTGTGGAGGCCTTCCTGGCACATAAGCGTCAGTATGGCAGCACTGTCGAAAAAGCACTGTATGATTCCGATGGGTGGGACTGGAAGAAACAAGTCGCACGCCTAGGTATATGAGATTTTTATTAGTTCCATGACTGCCGCCTCTTTCACAAATCCAGAACGCTTTCTGCAGGGTGCTGCTAGTAGGCCCAGCGAAGCTCTCGCCAACTACGAAGAGAAACCTCAATTACATTGATCCTGGCCATAACTGATGAACTGATCCAGTGGCCAAACGTCCTCTGCAGTTTATGGGCAGTACCGATGAGACGATTTTGCGCGATGGGACGAAGCTTACGACGCCAGCCGTGAGATGGGACCGGGTGGGAAAGCAAAATGAGAGCAGCAGGCTCAAGCTTGCTGATTACTTGGTAAGCTAAGCATCATATAGGCAGAGGATCCCGCAAAACTTGTTGCTTTTTCTTGTGCCTCACGGCGCTGCGATGAGTGTGGTGCACAGTTTCACTGATCATGACGCATCAGAGCTACGACGAGATTATGCTTGGCTCGCTGCTCGGCGTCAGTGGCCCAAGTTATTTTATAAACGACGGGAATCGTATGAATAAAGGCAAAAAAGGAAATAAGGGCAGCTTTGAGTCCAGAGGAATAATCATCGGCCTTGTGTGGGTAGATTCCAGATCAAGCACACCATGCAGCAGCACTTGTCCGAACGCGCCAAAGAATACGTCAGGACACTTGGAATTTCTGACTTGGACTGACAAAAATCTAGTGGAGCGCGCTTCGAGCGACCCGATCACATGGACAGTGCCTACATCCAGCCTCGCGCTGCAAACCCAAGACAGCACCCGGACCTGGACCGCGTCTTCCGAGACTTCTTCAACCCCGAGAAGATTCCCACCGCACCGACTGTGGGTTTCGACGCGGTCATGTACAAAAAACGGATGCGAATCACCGTAGATATCCTCCTCAAAGAAGCCGACGCCCGTGCCAGGCGAGTCTCGAAGCAGGCGTACGTGGTCATCGTGGGCCTTGGACTCGGCGTCTGGGCGATCGACAGCCAGCAGGCGCAGTGCTTTGTCGAGTGCTTCACCGACTCACTTACTGAGAATGAGCACAAGTTGGTGGCTCTGGGTACGCTGGACTTTTCGCACATCACGGTGCCCAATGCTACGCAGGTGGCGGTGCAGCAGGCTGCGATGAGGATCGTTGCGAACGCCATCTTCACTCAGCGGAGCCCTGCGGCTAAGCTTGCTGGCAATAATGAGTCTGATCTGCTTGTGATCAGCTATGCTTGGGATGGCAATTCATTCCCTGGAAATGAATATTGGTCGGGAATGTTGACAGCTAGTGGAGACCCAGCTGCGGTAAGCCTCCAACGTTCCGAGCCCTGAGCCCTTACCCTACGCGCCCAAGTCCGTATTACTGACACACTTCCGCAGGCTTGTATGAGCACAATATCCGAGCTGCATAATCCAATTTTGAATCCAGAGTTTCTAGAGAGGATTCATGTAATTGATACTGAGGAAGACCCGGAAGAAGCGGCGGCGGAAGAGGAGACAATTTGACAAAGCGAAGTCGACAAGAAATATGTCCCAAGCATTGGGCTCCGAACCGCCAGTTATGGATAGAATGAGTCACAGTGGACTTGAGGATATTTTCATGAGTTAGAGCCTGGATAAATACAGCGAACATATGTGCCCTGAATCTGCTTCATACCCGGGCCAGGAACATTAGATTCGCTCCCCGACATTGCTGCGTTTTCGCTTCACTGCAGGCTCTGGAACAAAGCCAGCAGCTTCTCGTAATCCGGTGTCCCTAGTGATAGTCAGTTTCAGCAAAATCTTAACAGCACGGTAAAATACTGCATCATGGAGACTCAACATACCCAGCCCAGTCACCGGATCCCATCCAGGAGTGGCATCGAAGCCTGAAGTCCCGCAGCCAGGATTCGTCCCATTCACCACGTCGTTCAACACCTCCGGATTGGCGTACAAAACCGGGTTGATAAATCCCACCGGGCTCTTACCAACCGCCGCAAGCTCATTGTTGATCAAGGTGATGATCCCGCCCAGCGTCGGACTGCTCGCACTCGTGCCAAACACCAGCCCAAACTCGCCGTCGATGCCAATCACGTAATTCGCCCCATTGGCGCTGACATCCGGGAACGCCCGCGCCTGGCCTGTCGCATTGTACAGGTCCGCGCTGTAGGGCGGCGGGTAGTTGGCCAGGTACGCGTCGACGGCCTCCTTCTGGTACGAGGGGACCTCGAACACGTTGGAGAACCCGCCGCCGCTGAAGATGACAGTCTCGCAAGCGACTTCGGGCTGCGTGCCGCTGGCGATGGCCGCAGAGACGTCGACGCCCGTGGGCACCTGGGTCGCGCCCACGGAGGTGATGTACGGGCAGCCGCCCGGGAAGCTGGGCGTGAAAATGCCCGTCTCGCCGTCGTTGAGCGTGCCGTCCTCGTTGAGGCATTGAGCGCCGTTTCCGGCGACACCTGGTGGTGGTGTGGCATGTCAGCTTTGATGGTGGTCTCCTACTTGATGGTAGCCACGGATATTCAGGGGGGTATACCGTTGTCGCCTGAGGAATAGAGGACAGTGACACCCTGGAGTGCGAGCTTCATGTACTCATTGCACTGCCGCTGTTCGTATGCCGGTGTCAGGTCGACTTCGTTATAGCCGTAGGACACCGAGATGACGCTCGCGGGCGTGTAGATGCCGCAATCCTGTGCTTTGTACCCGCCACGAAGGGGGTCGGGGTAGATGCCGTCAAAGTTGGGGTCGTCACCGCCATCAGAAGTGCCTGAAAGTGACGCATTAGCACGAAAGCTTTTTTTTTTTGGATAGGGCTGGGACCGAGTTTTGGGAGAAATTTGAAGACTTACAGTAGGCGGCATCGATGCCATCAAGGAAGTTGTTGAAACTCGCGCCCTGGACAAGATCGCCGACCTGGTACAGTATCACGTCCTGGGGCGCGACGATGGCAATGGCATACTCGAGATCCAAGTCCGATTCTCCGTTGTACGCGAAAGACTCGACAATGGTCTGGAGGACTCCGCCTTGGATAGGAGCAAAGACCGGTCGGGTGCCAACAAGGTCGGAAGAAAAGTTCGTGAAGAACAGATCCAGGTCCTCCGGCAGGTATGCCTGTGGGGTGTACTCAACGATACCGTAAGACGACAAGTTCAGGGTTCCAGGACCGAAGTTGTAAAGGAGGCGGAGACAGTCCGGGATGATGTACGTGTCACACGTTGTGGTGTCGATGACAACGGCCTCGGCAGCGTTGACCAGTGGACCCTGCTTAGGAAGGGAGTCGTTGAAGAGGCCGACGTTCAGCACTGTGCCACCCTCAACAACCTCACCGGGGGGAGTAATCTGCCGTCGTCGAAGTTCTTCTTTCTTGGGCGGCGAAAGCCTGGCATCGAAGTGGACAGAGGGCAGAATAATGTCGACGTGGTTGGCACTGAGGTCTTCCGGAAGGCTGTAGGACTGGCAGCCCACATGGGACTCTCGGAAATCATGATCATAGATGAAATACTGTGTGTCGAGCAATTCCTCGGCCTTTCCGACAGTGACATTGACTTCGACCCAGGCTTTGTTGGCGGTCACCGTAATGTCATCGGGGTCGATGCCGGAGTCTGTGAGCCAAGATGTCACAGACTCGAAAGATCCGTCGCTGGTCCATCGTGAGTAATTTTGAGAGTGCCAGATGTCCTAGACCTCGCAACGTACCTTGGGGAGAAAGTATCTATGACCTCCTGAGGTGTCCAGTACTTGGCATATGTCTCGCTCTGTGGGTGGGATACCTGCTCCAGGAGCTTAGACGCCAGATGCAGATTTCTCTGCTTCAAACCAATGCGCAGTGGAATCCTTGCTGCAGGATCCAATCTCTCGCGAGAAACAAACCCTGAAGGCAGTACATCCCGTCTCTCATGGACGACATGGCGCTTTGATGGACTGGGAGACGTATATCCCACAGTCAGAAGTGAAATCAGGCACAACACCGTAGAGGTATACATCTTGCAGGCGGCCAAGAGGAGGAAGTAGACAAGCCTCGTGACAAGCCTTGGACAAGACCTCCTTCCAAGAATCCGTGGACTATCTTGTCCTGATATAGCAAAGATGGCCGCACAATATTTCCCACATGGTCGCAATTACTCGGGAGCCGAGCCCCCCGATGCACAAGCAGTCCGAGTTGCATTGCACTCGGATTGTTCACATCGCAAGCCAGGGCACAGATGATAGTATCTCACCCGATGGCATGCTCAGAAAGCAGACAAGGTTGGATGTTGCTTTGCAGGGGTTTGAACTGAACGGTGTGGCATTCTGAGTCCTAGCGTTTGTGTGAACCTTGGAGTCGCGCGCTCGATGCTGGTAACAGCTGGGTAGCTCGTCTTTGAAATTGGACCCCCCGACCCCATCAGATAAGTCTGAACTCATTGACGGCTGCATGAGATTGCCGATGACACTTGAAGTCGCATGGCGACGAAAATACCTGGTAGGTTACGAAGCGTCGTCGTATCAAGACAGGCACCGGTTGCATCGGTTACAACCCGCAGCGGAACGATTAGTGACATTTGATGAACAGTGTTCCGTCCCATCTTGAGGGATCTCCATGTAATTTTGCGATCCTCAAAATTCGATAGCGGCGATTTCAAAGGTCACCGGTGCCATGTTCGACATCCACGAACCACACCGTGTCTTGGCGCAGATAGAGACGTTACAATCTGAGAAGGGTCAGTGCAGGACATGGGCCGCGTAATTGCGACTTGCCCATTATGGCACAAGACCGGGGCTATCTATCGGCGTGATGGAAAGCTTACTTACCTGAGATGTGATGAATGTCGATGGCAGGAGATCAGCCTCTGCAGGTCCATCGTTGGGAGTGTCTAGGCCATTGGATTTCGAAAGTGACCATCGCCCTGCACGGATTTCAGTATGAACTGAGAGTAGAAGTCCTGGCCTGTTGAGGGAGAAATGCAAATTCCGCCTACTTGACCCAACTGGCAATGGCAGCGACTTGTAATTTGTAAGTGGCGGGGGAGAACTGATGCAGATACACTCAAGCCGCATCCCATCCGGACAAAATAGCTTCCAATTGCTCATGCCGCCTTACAGCATCCCCAAAATCAGGATACTCCCTCGCCCCTTCCCCTCTCCAATCCTCATAGAAAGCCTCGTAAAGCAGCGCCACACTCCGCGAAACCACCGGCAAGCCCTGCTCCACCTGCCACTTCGGCCACACCCAGTCCACCGTGCGCACCTCGTCCGTCGCAAAGTCGTGCATCTCGACCACCACCGGCTCGGCGTACGAGTTGGCGTGGATCGACGAGCCGCTGGGCGACGTCAGGCGGATCTCGCCCTTCTCGCAGTTGATGTGCCACGTGAAGGCCGGCTCGCCCTTGAAGGGCTGGCCGCGGCGGAAGCGGGCTTGGAGCGTGGCGCCCTTGTGGGTGGAGGCGGATTCCGCGAGGGTGCCGGAGACGGAGATGAGATCGGGCACGTCGGATGCGACGGTCTTGGTGACTTTACCTGCGCCGTCGCGGAGCTTCATGTTGGGCCGTTGGAGCTGGAGCGAGGCTTGCAGGTTTGTGGCTTCGCCCAGCACGGACTGCACGTAGTCAAACACTATCGAATGTTAGTAGACCATCACCACAAATTCGAAATTCCTCTTGCAAGAAATGACAGTCAGGTACTCACTGTGCGCAAACCCAATCATAACCACATTCCCACCTATCCTCCGCTCCGCAAAATATCCTAACCCCTCCGTCACCGTCTCCCTATCCACGGTGCCCCCAAATGCCCTCACCTCACTGCTCAACACCCTGCCCAATGCTCCCCCCGTCACCAACTCCCTCAATCGCTCCACCACAGGCGCCACCCGCCCCTGCAATCCCACCACGCTTCTCCCCCTTCCCCTCTCCCCCAGCGCACCCGCCAGCTCCCTCGACAGCCCCACGTCATGCGTGAGCGGCCACTCGACATACATCGCCTTCCCAGCTCTCACACTTGGCTCTGCCAGCGCGAAGTGCGTATCCACACGCGTAGCGACGATGACGAGGTCGACGTTTGGGTCCGCGGCGAGGGCGTCGCCGGAGCCATAGGCGCTGGTGGTGGCGGGGTCGAGGTTGAAGTGCCGGATGGCGTTTTGCGCGGCTGCGAGGGTCGAGTTACAGAGCGCCACGACGGTGTAGTAGCCGCGGCCGCGCGGGGAGAGGAGATAGGGGAGGTGTGCGGTGCTCGCCCAAGAGGTCGTGGCGGTGGAGGAGAGGCCGATTATGGCTAGGCGGATGGGGGCCATGGTGATCTGCGGGGACTTGAGAGGATGGGGTGTTGACTGGGCAATGGATGTCTTCAGAAGACAAAGAAGTTGCATGTATTTGAGATTTTCGCTTTGCGAGGCACAGCACCTCCAAAGTGAATGAGGAGCGCGGTATATAAAGAACTTAGAGATTGGTAATCATTGGGGTGATCTCCAGTAAGGCGTGTATTTATAAGCAAGCACAAGCCAAAAGCTGTTGCGGGAAATGAGAAAGAGCGTCAGCACTTGCGGCTAGAGTTGCACAACGCTTTGTATTAATCTTTGAATTCTATATACACGCTCGCCTCTGCAATGCGCTGCTTCAAAGTGTCGGCAGTCGAGCTGAGCTCATCCTTGACAAACTCTTCGAGGTCGATTTTGATACCCAGAACGCGGTCTTCCACCTCGAGGTCGACACGCTGGTCGATATCATCACTAACCTGGTGCATCCAATCGTCTATCCTCTCGATTTCCGCTTGACAGTGTTCTTCTAGCTCCCGGGTTCCGTCTGTGAGGTTTTGAGTCTTTGCCTCGAACTCTGTCTTGAGGTTTTGCATCTGCTCTTCGAGTTTTTGGAATCTCAGATCGAACGTCTTCTTCAGATCCTGGACCCGGTCGTCCATGCTCTGGTCAACGCGTTGGATCAGGCGGGTCTCCATTTTCGACAGCTCAGCTCGCGTCCTCTCGTATTGCTCATCTGCGATTTTCCTGCACAGCTTCTCCATCACAGAGATATCAGCTGCACAGTCCTCGCTGGGAGATTCGACACGTCGACGCTTCTTTGAGGATGCGGCGCTGTCCGAGCCTTGGGGAATAGGTCAGCGTCACGAAGCGTCGTACAATGGTCAGGGAGACAAAAGGATAGCTCGGCGCTGATATTCCTTCCTCATCGTCAAAAGCGGGTTTCACAACCGGACGTATCTCAAAGTTGAATGCCCATAGTCGGACACCCATAGCCGAAAGTACCCACTGGCGGGTACCCAGCGTCCAAAACCCGTAGTCCATCATCCAAAGTCGATCGCCCAGGTCGAACACTCAGGCCGACGGCAGTCGGCTACCCAAGTCAGGAAAACCAGCACCGAGCTACCCTTTCGTACCCCCGACCATTGTAGCTGAACATGGAAAGAAAAAGTAGCGTACCGTAGGAGAGAGGAGCCATGGGCGGCGGCGCAGGAACCTCGTTATACGACGGAGGAGCATTCTCTCTTGGGACATCATCGCAAGCGTCGAAAATCTTGCCACCACGACCTCCGTACAATCTTCCAATATCCGTGTGGCCAAGACTGGACGTGAATTGGTTGTATGGGGCGACGCAGAGTGCTTGGAGTTGTTGTGCAGACAGAACCTGACCCGCAACATGCACACTCAAAGCTGTCTGTCGAGCTGCCCACCGTGCCGACCGCATCGTAGAAAGCTGTAATTTGTCCTTGAGGCGGAGAGGTTCGGGCGGCACAACCAATGTCGGAGGGCTACTGAGCTGGAAGTGCAGACGTATGGTGTCTGCCGCAGCATCATCGGTCGTTGGAACGTCGGAGGCGAGCGACTGGATTTGGGGAGAGCCTATGAGGATGTACACTGGCACGGCCTTGTCCGAGCCCCGTTGGAGCAGCGCGATGCGAAGCCGAAACGAGGCCGTGCTATTGGAGGGGTTGAAAACGACGTCCAAGGACACAGGTGTAGAAGACAGTGAGCTGCCGACACCACGGTCGTCGTCCCATTTTATGACAGCCGGGATGTCGCTGAGGTCGATCTTGGCCAATGGCTCGACGGGGGAGGAGTCGGCGGCCATTTTGAATTCGAGTATATGCGATGGTACTGTAATATAGGCAACAGCCACAGCCGAACACCCCAAGGCGAGTTCCCGTGGTCGAAAACTTAGAGTCGAATACCTAGAGTCGAAGACCCGCTGCAGCTATATAAATATGCGAGTGAACAGACAGAGGGGCCTTTCCTTGGACTGTCGTAGTTGATTTCCGTGACGGGATCTAATAGCCTTGTCAGCACTTTCAAACCCCAAGTGGAAGCGAGCCCCTGTGTGCTTCAACTCTGCAAAGAGCAGACACAGGATCCCGCCCTCCCAGGCTTTCGCAGAAGGATGGAGCAGCCTTGACTCGAAGAGAAGATGTGTTGCAGTAAAAGGTACAAGCGATGCTGTCGGCCCAACGGCACCACAAGAGACACCGGGTTCGCAGACGGCCACGCATCCACTGAAGGGCGCCTTTTGATGGCCACACCCTCAACAGACGGCTACCACCCAGAGCCCAGGATCTTCCAAAGAGATGATGAACAGAATCCTGTCGCTTGGCAAAGGGCGCGAATGACGGGTGCTCTTGGGAGCTTTACTGCAGAGTGCGATGCAGTAGTTTTAGCGATGAGGCTTGACGGCGCTGAGGTGGCATGGCGCAGGTGGAAGAGAGATGAAGCGTCGTCGGATGTGGAGACGTGAAAACCCCAACCACCCAATTTAACTGCGCGTCGTGCACGGGCCACAACTTGAGACGCGGTAGCACGAAGGCACGTGCTATTCAATTTCTCCGTACCGCGTCTGCAGAGAAAGAGGGAGTTGAACTTGTCCTTCTTAGACATAGGTATGAAGAAAGTCTAGGGAAGAGAATTGTCTGTACAAGTAAATGTCCATAGACAATGTTGATTCTCTCATTCTGCTGGCAAGGTACATAGTCGAACTCGAATTGCCCGTGGTCGGGCAGAGGTTAGGCTCTGTCTCAGTATCAGAGGACCACGCGGCGCGGTCCGTGAAGCAGAGATAGGTAGTCCTCGTCCTGTTGCCTAAGTACAGTAGGGTGGAAACTAATCTCGGAGCCAGACGATCCTCCCCGGCCGTTTGATTGAAGGCATCATGAAAACCGTAGGTGCACCGTGACGAGTGGACGTTGCGGGACAAACCCACAAAACGGCTGGCGCACGCACCGAGATAAAGTTAAGCCAATGAGAAGGCGCCGTCTGGGTTGACTAAGCACTCCCCGTCCAGGGCTGCCTGGGACAGTGTGCAGTGGATATATTCGAACATTTAGGACGTTGAACATCAAGTTGGCCAGATGGCAGAGCGGTCTAATGCGATAGACTAGAAATCTATTCTCTTCGGAGGCACAGGTTCAAATCCTGTTCTGGTCGGTTCTTTTTTGTCTTTCATTCTTTTTGCGAATCGAGTCTATTTTTGCTTTCCGTCTCGCAATGTCGGTGATTGATGAGTTCGTGGACGGACTGGTTGTTGGGGTTGTCGCGCCTGCATTTCTGTGCCCACTCATGCTCGGACAGGCTCCACCACTTCTGACTCCTGACTTCATTCTTCATCCACATCGGACATCTCCCCACTCTGTCGTCTGTCATACTATGTACAGCATGTCGATGCCTTTTGAGCCTCGGAACACGCGCGCAGCCAACGCGATAGGACTATCCTAGATCTCGCCTCGGCATGCAACGTATTCTTCTGATTCTTCTTCAAGCAATCAGCCTAAGGCTGTGACGCAACTTGTAACACACACTCGATTTATCCATTATCTGTATTCAGGTGCTGTGTTGTATTGCACGTAAATGACAGGAGCAGGGCGTCAGCCAGGATGTTGATGTGATCGGTACCTGTAGACGTTCAGCCCGATGGGCGCCTCCGCCCTCCGCCCTCGGCCCCTCGCCTCCGGAGAAGGTATACATTCTTCTCTCCTTCAACTGACAGATCAGCTATGGTGCCTTCGAGCAGTTCTGGTCACCGATGGCCTTTATTGAGCTATATTTTCCGCCAACGTCGGTGTGATCGCTGTATCGCTGCCGTGCCTGTCTTCGGTCGCGAAGGACGGGATTGTTGCGTCGCTGTTAGCGAGCGCGCGGAGCCTCTGCAGTCGTCTCGACCACAAACTTTTAGGCGACAGCGATACGCACAAGACATCGAGGCAAAACCACAGAGAACCTATGCCGAGCGATGTAGGCAAGAACTTGAACGTCTGCCGGTCCGAGTTCTCTACTGTGCGCAAACCTTGGAAAGCTTGCACTGTCAAAGCGCCTTGCATCGCATGCACATTGCTGATGAGGTCGACATAGATTATATGGTATAAGAATTGCGAAGCAAGCATTCCTTGTGTACATTGAGGCAGAAAATTCATCTTTGATTCTCCGTATGAACTCTTCTGGTAACCCTGGCTATATTTCGAAGTGCCCGTGTGGTTAGCTGGCAGGCTAAGTATGTAGTAGTCGCAGAAGATGCCCAAGTTGCGGAGCCAGGGACACGAATGGAAGGCAGTGCTCCAGAAATAATCCAGTCAACCGACCCGTGTGTGCAAATTAGGGGGAGCGAGCAACGGATAACCTGACCGCAGGATTCCCGTAGCTTACTGGTACGAGCTAGAGAGTGATACGGCACTGAGTGATAAACATGACCTTCATCAACCAGTCAACGACTGCTTGGGCGCCTTTCTGTCTACTTTCTCACAGTGTTCACTATTTCAAGTCGGCTGTGTTCTTTGTATTTGCTCTGTCAGCTTCATGCGCATGGGTCGGATGGTTCAAGTTTGGAGACTGCACCGAGGAAGATGGGGCAGACACTGAGTGCGCAATTCGCGCCGTGGAAAGGATTCTGTGCCGCCTGGTTCGAGGGCAACATGGCTGATTATGCCATGGGCATAATTGACGTGAGTTCCCTTTCTGCAGATGTACTTCGGCCTGTTGAAGAACGACAGAAATCTCACAAGGTCCGATCTAGTGTATTCTGAAGAAACGCAAACCTATTGCGAACGCTCAGTGGGAACACACCCACGCGCCGACATTTGCATGGGGCGCAGTGTGTCTTGTTGGCGACGCTGCTCAGTGCTCACGTTTCAAGCCCGGTAAGTCTACCCACGCTTCATTTTCACTGATTTTCATGTTCGAATTGAGGCTGATGAACTTCTTTTCGCTCTGGATGGCCGCTGGCATACCCCCAGGCTGGGAGGATGTGCTGATCCTGGGCGGCACGTTGCTCCCAAAGGTCCGGAGACCCTCAGGTATACCTCTTGCACTCCAGGTGTCGAGGAAAATCTTCCCTATATAGTGCCTGTCTTCCGCTAGCGGGAGAATGTCGTCCTTTGCACTTTCTCAACACCAGGCGTACGGTGAGACGAGAATGAAGAGGGCGCAGGAGTGTATCGACCTCAGCAGAGAATTGGGCACGATCAGGTGTGGGCAAGACTCTGATGTTGGCTTGGATCCTGAAAAGCTGCGGCCAGCTGTCGGGTCTCGGTTCTATTTTGTCGAGGATCTGGACCTTGAGGCGTACAAACAAAAGCCTCTTGAGAGAATAAAGGCGCTGCAGGGAAACTAGCTTGATGTTTGCAAATTGACTCCGGATGAATGGCATCAGGAGTCAGGACGAGGCTCATGGTGCGGTTGGGCATCCAGCGGCAACTTCAGCGGTGCGAAGGATGCAGTGACAGGTCATGGCACACCTTAGAAGCAAAAGCGGAACAATAAAGTTCTTATATGACAAATGCCATCTCATTCAGGAGGGGGTATCTGACGCAATGCTATCCGCTATGCAAGCCTAGAAGGCAGTGTCTGTGGCTCGAAGGCCATTACAAAAATCCAGTAGCGACCCGGCCCATATATACAGTTTCTCAAAACCTCGTTCCAAAACACGTTCCAGCTTCGTTGTATCGTGAAGTGTACCACTAAACCGCCATGGCTGGGACCACGTATTCCAGTCGTCCCAAGTCCCAAAGAGTAGTCTCGTGATGCTTCGTGCAAACCTCCCCACACACCATTAAAAGTTCATACCTCAATCCAAGTGTTCTATCGAAACACTTCTACACCGCCGTGCTAGGGCCAGCACCGGCAGCATCATCGACATGCCCGGCCTTGGGCACACCGCCCTTTGCGAAGCCCTGGGCGCCCGGCGCAAGGTGCAGGCCGTCCGAGTGCACGGGCTCGTCGAGCGGCTTCCACTGCTTGGACTTCCAGGGGACGACGCCCAGGATGTACATGGAGTCGACCTCCTCGAGCGAGCGCTGCTGCGACTCGTTGACGAAGAAGAAGGTGATGAGCACGCCGAGGAAGCAGCAGCTGGCAAAGATGTAGCCGTACTCGTAGCCGATGGCGCCGGTGATCCACGGCGTGAAGAAGGAGATGAGGAAGTTCCACAGCCAGTTGGCGGCTGTGCACAGGCCCATGGCCACGGCGCGGTAGCGCGACGGGAACATCTCTCCGACGATTGTCCAGACGAGGGGACCCCACTGTGGGATCGGGTTAGTATATGTTGTGTGGAGTCTTGCGGGGAGAAAGAGAGTGGGGGAGGGGGATGCTTACAGTAACGGCGAAACCGACAATGAACAGACAGGCGGAGGCAATCATGGCGGTACCGATGGACTTGCTGGGGTTGGCCTCATCACCATCGGGGTACAGGGCGAAGGTGCCGAGAGAGGCGAAGATGATGAGCCAGACGAACATCCAGAGACCACCGAGGATCATGGAAATACGGCGACCAAACTTCTGACCAACGTAGAGACCACCAAAGGTAGAGACGACGTTGACGGCGCCGAGAATCATGGAGGTGACGAAAGAGTTGGAGATACCGACAGAGTCAAAGACCTCTGTGCCGTAGTAGAAGAAAAAGTTGGCGCCGGTGAGCTGCTGCAGGGCCTGCAGCGACATGCCGATCAACACACGGCGGAACATGGCAGGCGCAGTGAAGATCTCGTACCACTTCTGGTCGCCGCCGGCCATCTCAGCCTCAAGACCCTCGCGGATGTCATGCAGGGCATTCTGGACCTCGGGGTGGTCCTCGGTGACGCCGGAGACAAGAGCCAGGGTCTTTGCAGCCTCAGTCTCGCCGCCGTGGCGGAACTCCCAGCGGGGGGACTCGCGCATGCTAAGCATGCCAATGGCCATGATGGTGGGCGCGACGAAGCCGATGCCCATGGTGATGCGCCATGAGGAGGTGGAGGCGATGCCCTCGGTGCCGAAGTTGACGCAGTACGAGACGAAGATGCCGAGGGTGATGAAGAGCTGGTAGGCGGAGACGAGGGCGCCACGGACCTGGCGCGGCGCCGTCTCGGACTGATACATGGGCGTCAACACGGACAGGGCGCCGATGCCGAAGCCGTCGACCAGGCGGCCGATGACGACCTGGTACCACTTGCGCTGGGTGGTGATGCAGATGATGTTGCCGATGATGTAGATGATGTTCCAGAAGGTGATGCTGTACTTGCGGCCGAAGCGGTCGGAGAGAGGGCCCGAGGTGAGAGCGCCGACCAAGCAGCCAACGCAGAGCATACCGACCATCAGACCTTGGCGCACGTTGCCGAGCTTGATGATGCCATCTTCCTCAGTGTCGCCGAAGCGATTCCTGAAGTTGTCGATTTGTGTGTAGCCGGAAATAGCACCACCTTCCCATCCGAAGATGAAGCCACCCAAAGAGACGAGCAGGCCCATGACCAGGACCCGCAGGTTGAAAGGCTTGGGCGGCGGGTAGTTGCCGTCGAGGGGGGCATTTTTCTCGTTGCCATGTGGTGGCGTTGAAGTGCCACTGGCTGGTTCTGGAGTGGACATGGTGTGTGGGTGTGAGCCGCGTCAGGAGGAATAGCGTAGCGGTATAGTTATTAGGTTGGATATAGAAAGGTGAGGTGTTATGGGCGAACAAGGAGGATGAGCAGGAGGGAAAGCTCTTGATATTTAAAGTGAAGTGATCCAGAAGGACATCCAAACCTGGGGAACGATGGTCTTCGTCCTTTTATTAACGAGGCCAACATTCATTCCATCATGGCTTCTGTGGGGAACCACATCAGGGTGACTCCAGACCTCTCCGTGTTTTCTCCATGGACTCTCGCAGCAAGATCTGGAGACTCCATATTTGGTAGCCCCGTTCGAAGGGGGCGTGACCAGGCTTTTCGTGTGGGGTGACAATCATAGCACCCCCCATCGAAAAAAAAAAATCCATGGCAGGGGTCAACACTTTTCGTGGAGGCCGGGGAACTCCTGAATGCCATGCATGATATGACCTCTGGGGGAGGCGGGCGTTGTGGCCAGGCACGTATGCGAGGTGTGCCAGGGCAAAATGGGCGAGTGACGCTGTGACGATGGTCGCAAACATGGACAAAGGACCCTGTGGGGGCCATGCGCGGCGCGAAACAAATTCCTTGTGGACCTGGCATTGGTCATCTCGCGCAGACCACCTTCGCCGAGAGAACGACCGACGAGTCACGGCTGAAAATCCACGAGGAAGGTTAGTCAAGCCGTAAGAGCAGAAAATAAACCGGAACGTCAGACCATTTCTCGGGCCTTTACACCGTGGGAGCGTTGGGAGATGGCGGGATCCTCATCATGGCCGGCGACGAGGTTCGCGGGAATCGTGATGGTGCTATCACGGCCAGTGCCACCCAGCCTTCAACAAACGCCAATGTGACAACGTGTTGACCGTTGATGTCCAGAACATTGGCATTTGGTGGGCTGACTAGAAGATTTGCATAGTCGTTCGTTTGTACTTACAGTATGCGGACTTCGCACATGTACAGCGCCGGATGCCAAGCCCTAGAATCGGTAGTTCTGGGCTAGCATCACTACCTAGGGAACAGTAGCGCGCTCAGCCTTACCATCGTGCCAGCCTTGCGATCAATCAGGGTCTTGCAGAAGATCAACGAACGCCAAGAAGGCACGCTTTGCCAGCCATAAGACGTTCCGGACAGCTTCCTCTGAAACTTCCTTGCTTACCTCGACTTCTAAAGAAGTTGATGATGACGATGTTCGCGATGTTGGTTGCTGACGTAGCCGAACTTGCGGCCTGGCAATCTGGCCATGACTCTTGTTGTCGATAGTGAAGCGGAAGGTGACAAAGCTTGCTATGGCAGCACTGACTCGCAGACTCGGGCCATGGTGAAAGCTGAACATGTTCCTCTAGCCATGACATGTCATTGACATCGGCAAGAAGCGACGCGACATTGCACCAGCGTGGCCAGACTTTTTTTATTGCTCTCATGTCGAGGTGACAACCCTTTCCATGGCCAGAAGAAGTTGCCAGATCCAAATCGGGCAGATCCCGAAAGGTAGCGAGTGATTCTCCACCAAGATGGTCCCAGATATGACCAACGATGTACCACAGCTGCGCAGGTTCCGAATCCAGCAGGACGACGCGTGGGGAGGACGGGGGTTTGGCGCCCCCTGTTTGGTGCCCTCTGGCGCTCTATACCTTGTCTGCCACCTAAATTCGCTGCCACTTGAGGTACCCACCGGTTAGGGTTAGGGCTCAGTCGCGACGCTTTCGCTGGTGGTGGCAGCAGATTCTGGTGGCAGAGAGAGCGACAGGGGGCGCCAGACAGGGGGCGCCCAACACCGCGCTCATGCGTGGGTCAAAGTTATCCAGCGCCGAGGCGGTTCACGGCCGACGAACAGATCTATTCTTCAAAGTGACATCACAGTGGAGCCTGTGGTCGTGCGATCCCACCCAGAAAACCCCGTCAAACGGCCCGTTTGCGAGGCCGCACGGTCCTCCGGCATTGGCCGGGAAAGGCGGCCTATTGAAGGGTCCCCTGCGTTGTGTAATTTTGAGCCGCAAAACGACCGACGTTGCTTCGTAAATTTCGTGACTCCGTCCTCGGAATCGCGAGATCAATCGCCCCAAAGTAGTGGTGGTTGTGCTGCTTCATAAAAGAATCCGAATGATTCGAAAGCTAGTTTGTCATAATGACTTCACTGCTGCTGAAGAAATTGACGTTGGCGCTGTTGCCGGACAGGAAACCAAGGAAGGCTGTTCACTACGGTCCAGCCGTGGCTGCAAGACCCAATTGACCTCGCCGCTATTCTCAAGTTGAGTGAAATGCTGATGAAGCTGAGGGTTCCCGATAGAGAAGCAGTGGAGAGTTGTCGATGTCATCAAGACAAAGCGAAGGAAAATGCAAGGCCTATTCAGCGTTGCATCCCGGTCATCCACCGCGAGTATTTCACCGGAGCCGCACAGCCCCTGTCCAAGCGTATCACGACAACATGCCATGGACTCTCAGCACTCAAATTCCTGCTTCGTAGCTCAATGATCCCGAAAACCAGTACACCTCCGGCGAGAGGCCGCCACGGCGCGCTGATGTCCTCCTAGCTCTCAGAATAGAGACCGCAGGAATATCAAGCAACAACCAGAAGGCTGGGTGAACCACTCCTGGGTGAGGCTGATAAGATCCATAGGGAGGAGCGGCCTCGCCATATCACGATTCACCTCAACCACGTTGCGGAGATTGTCCGGCTGCAAACAAAGCCATTCTCCATACGATGCGGAGACAAGGAAAATCCATCTTGACCCATTTCTTCGTTCTGGAATCTCCACGGAAACTGTCGTCCGTGGAAAGAAGGACCGAGGCGGCTGTCGGGTTCCATCAATTTGAGTGGCACTTGGAAGCTTGGTGGACGTGTGTGTGTACAAAGTACGAGGATACATGCCTGCACACGAGCCGATCGATGGGCTCCGGCGGAGAACAGCCCCTGTGCGGCTCTGCCGCCCCTTGCCCAGTGTCTTCATGCAGTGACAAGAGTGGCTCCCACGATACCTCCTATTCTCTTGTAAACTGTCCCTGCCTCGGAACCACAAAAGATCGTGCCAAGAGCACAACTACTTCGAGACAGGAGGATGATGAATCGCTCCTCAGCCATTCGCAAGCGTCGAGCTTCCTTCAAATAAGGATCCATGCAGTCCTCAAGACTGGAATCGACAGACAGCTGGGGCGATGTTCCTGGCGAGAAACCAGCAAGAAAGTAAGCGACGTATCAGCGTGCGTGTGCCAGGTACTGTGTACAGACCTACCGTGGGGTCGACCATCATGCTCCGGATTTTGATAACGAGTCGATCCCCGCGGTGTATTGATGCCTCCCCATGGTGCTGCGGGCATTGACCGAATCCCCAGATATACATGATGCCGAGGATGCATTTCCCCAGAGAGCGGATGCAATGGAACGGAAACATGCGGTCCTTGCTGCTCGCCCCCGCGATGCTGGCTTCCCCAAGCTCCTCATTTTCAAGTTTCTGCGATGGTTGCGGGCGTTGACCGAACCCCAGATCGCTGAACAGCCTGCGGGGAGCCCCCAGTAGGCAGCCTGTGCTGCGTGCATGCCGTAGTATCCCCCAGACGCGGCGATACCTGTCGCTCCCCCGCGTTGTGACGATGCGGCCTCTGCATGGTGTTCCGGGCTGCCATCGACACCCCGACGGCGGTCCCCGTTTCCCCTATGATACCAAGACACGTGATCTGCCAACAGTTCGCCAAGCAAGGAATTCTCCAGCATGCCAACCCTGGACAGTCCGGCAGGGTTCCCAGTATAGCGGACCCCGCCCCCTCTGTCTGTCGACCGTCACGCGTATTTGCCGCATTTGAGCCGCTCGCCTCGAGCGGCCAGCCGAATGGTTAAGACCACATACCAACATTTCTTGTTTGCCTGGACGTGAGTGGGTAGTCTAGCTCACCATGCTATATGACATCTGAGTTTCCACGGCCACTCACCTCTTCCAAGTGACCGCCCTAACAGTGCCGTAATATCCCAGGGGTGAGTTGACACATTCAGGATCATGTTCAAGATAGAGACTACATTGACAAAAGTCAAGGACGACATCGAGGACAAGTTCGAGAATCGATCGCGTCTCTGAACTAGTAGCTTTCGAAGACGGTATCTTTGGCTAGCCTGAGAGGATAACCTGCCGATGTCAGGGTGCGGATATTGCCTTTGGGCCTTGCTAAATTCGCTTGCGACATCGATTGCCTGTCAAATGACTCTTGCGTCCGGTGCTCAAAGCCAGGCTTGCGCCGCGATTCGTGACGACTGGAGGGCTGCTACGGTGCCAACGTGCACTCCTAGATGTTCCTTCCCTGGTACGGTCATTCGCTACTGACCGGCGATCCAAATCAACAGACGCCCATCACCCGTTCCTGACGGAAGTGATATGCAGTGTCACCTCGTCGTACACCTCTGACTCGACGAGACACGTGGAGCGGGGTCTCACAACGAATAAACCATGCGGTCCGATCACTATCGGCGCCTCGCCATCCATCTTGACAGTCAGTTTGCCAGACGAGGAGGCGATAGAGCATATCCGTGTGACACCATTTTCGGCTTTGAAGCTGTGGGTATGTCCTGAACGGATGAGCTCAATTTTAAAAGTGGCCTCCCGGCAGACGGCTACATCGACTCCGCTCGTTAGGTAGGACTTTGAGAAAGCTATATCTAGAGTTTTTGTCAGTTGGATTTACGCCATCACGGCAGACCGAAGAGACCATGCTTACTCTCAGGCTTGCCACGAGCCTGGGAACGAATTCGTCCCGGGGCTCGTTCCCACCTTTCCATCGAAGGAATTTCAGTCAGCTTCGAAGCCTCATCCTTATCTGATGCCAAACTGGTATAAGACACCTCTCGTCCATATGCTGACTCTGTCCCTTGCGGCGTATTCGGCACAGGTTGCTCCCACTTGCCTTGTAATAATGGCTGGACTTTCGAGGCTGATGTGCGTTCCCATTGCTTCTTATCATCTGGTTGGCCAAGGCTGTAGGTAGCATAGTGCGTCGTGGGCTGCTTTGGCTGCTTGGGCTTGACCATAGCGGAATCCGCCTCATCCGCCGGATAATATTTGCCCGATCTCCTTTTACCCCAGGCCTTGAGATTGCAATACGTTTGTGTGCCGTGATAGATACAATTGGCGCATCCGTAATACCTTGAAGCCTGTTCGTCATCTTTGGTGACGATGCAGCCAATGAACAAGCCGATCTGGGGGTTGCATTTGCTGCAGCAACGAGGGGCGGGAATACCAGTGATCTGAACCAGCAAAGCTACGACATCGACTTTGGTCCGGTAAGTCCATTTCGCACGTTCGGTGTGCGGATTCCACTCCAGGTCGCGCACCTTCGGGAGAGATATGAAAGGACGGAAGAATTCCAGACGAAGCAACTCAAGGGGATCGACCAGTCCTCCGTCGAGTAGGATCGGCCAAAGGTACTTCAAAAGTTCTGCATTGAAGTATGCTGGTATGGCTGAAAGATCTTCTGAATCAAGTCGCGTCTTGTAAATATCATCAGGGCCTATACTATTAGGACTAGTAAGTGGACTTATGCTGTAGCCGTCCAGGCGCTGCCGTTTTGCAGGTGGTTGCTTCTTGCTGGTGGTCTGTACAGGGTCCTGAAAGGGCTGAGAGTCGGGTGTTTTCTCTGCAGGGCGGTTTGCCTCCTTGGAAGTTCCCCGGGATTTGTGAACCAGATTCTTGAGATTGTAGTTGACGTTCGGTCTTGGGCGATGAGGGGACTCTGGTCCAAGTACAGGGCCGGTGCCTTTTGCAATTCCGGTCCCTAAAAGGTTTGCCGACGCAGATGTGTGCGGTCGGACAGGTTCAATGTCACGGGTCTGAGCCTCAGCGGGAGTCTCGACACTCTTTAAGGGTACAGAGTCAGCAAGGACAGGTCCAGACCTGTTTGCCGGTATAGGTACTGGTTTCGGCTGTGAAATCTGGTTGATTTCACGATCTCGAACTGAAGCGAAACTCGCGAAGGCGTCGAACCGGTTGCTCGAGGCGGAGCTGCTAATGACAGGCCCAGTCGTGTTCGCTGACATGGATGCTGGTTCTGATGGTGGGATCTGGTCTGTTTCGCCATGTCGATCCGAAGTAGGACTCGCGAGACAGTTGCTCGATGCGGAATTGGCCAGGCTGGGATCGTTCACCGGCGGTCCAGTATGTTGCGGAATGTGTTGCTGTATGCCATGATTCCGAGCGTGAGTGGAATGATCGACCTCGTTGCTCAATGTGGTGCCACCCGCGTCAGGTACAGTGACCTGCGGCTGGTGAGGGTCTGGTTGGCGATGAGAGTCGGCAGAATATGAGGCTGGTGTCGTTGATGGCCGCCATGTGTATGTGATGGGGATGTCCATCGTCCATCGGCATGCAGCCCTATGTAGACTGCCAACTGACACCCGTGGACCGATCGATTGCTAACCAATTTGTTGTATCGCGAATGTTGCGGACGGAAGGTATTTCTTGAATGGGAGTTGTAGTTGCGCGCTAATGAGAGTTGCATGTGGAAGACGCGCCCGAGAGACCAGTTTTAGGAACGGACTACCTACCTAGGTAGGTACTCCGTACGGAGAAATGGATTCATATATGAACGTGCAGTGGTGATATACTTTGGCCAAGCACAGTGCTCCCGCATTTTTTAACTCTATCCTCTTTAGCGCACACTTGCCCTATCTTTCAGCACACTCGGCTCTGTAGGTCGGGTTTTATAGCGAAAGCATGTTCTGGAGCTTTAGGTGGCTATAGTGGTAGCACTGTATGCGCGCGGACTGTGCTGACTGTGCCACCTAACACGACCGCACGTTCAATTGTGAATGCATTCTCCGTAGCTGGGGGGTCCTTTCCTCAAAGCCACGACAGGGGTCTACTTACAGGGATCACCTCCCGCCAAAATTCAACGACACTCGTTCTTTCCTGCCATCCTCCTTACATGACCCTGCTCACTTGCCTCCCTTCAACACACTGCTGTACATAGCTTTGCTGCGCTCTACCTTGCTATACACACGCTGAACAAGACCAAGCCTACGAATGCACTGAAGCAAACTCTATTTCCACGCAGCCCGCGCCGTCAACACATCCCATCATTGCCCAGCATGGTCACCACCCGTTCCGTCTCGCGCTCGACGCCCTCCACCCCGCTCACCCAGCGCGCCTCCACTGCCGGAAACGCCCTCGAGATCGACCCCGTACAGAAAGCCCGCACCATCACTCACATGAACCAGGACCATGCTGCCGATCTTGCTGCCATCCTGCGCCACAAATCCGGCCTCACCGAAGCACAAGCCGCCGGCGCCGAGATGATCGACATTGACCTCGCCGCCCTCCATGCCCGCGTCGTGGACTCGTCAGGCACACCCACCGTATATGCGATTCCTATCGAGCCACCGATGGGCAGCTGGGGGGAGAGGAGGATAAGACTGGTGGAGATGACGCTTGAAGCGCGCAAAGCGCTGGGTGTCAGGGATTTTTACGCTCCCGAAGGCTGGGGAATTCTGTCGTTCGCGGGCGTCATGTGGTACTTTCTGTCGGCGGCGGTTGTGTTCTCAGGAAACATGAAGCCTGGCTCTCTGGCTTGGAAATTCATTGAGGCGATACACTTTCCGGGTGGTCCCAAACTCTACGCCACCCTCGTCAGCTACATCTTTGTTCCGATGCTCATCGTCCATGTTGCCGAGGCGGTGTACATGGCGAAGAGCAGGCTGGCGCCAAAACGTGTACCTGTCGGGTCGGCTTTGTGGTTGGCGTGGGTGGCCTGTGCGTTCTTTGAGGGCGCTCCGTGTTGGGCGAAGTGGGACAGACGTATTCTGGGCAAGAATAAGCGTCAGTGAAGGACACTTACTCAATTTTCACGAGTGATATGATTTTTGGTTGGCGCGTGGATTGCGGACGTATCAGCCAATGCTTTGCCCTTTCTCTCCGTGGCATCATGAACTGGACACCAGTGTACATATGATTCACAAGGCATGTCTTACATCGCTATGAGGCTGGCAGCTTTGGAACATCCTTTTTTACAGCATTCAGATTAGAATGATTGGTCGCGGTTGGTGATACCCCAGAGATGATGAGATGAAATGAAACGACCGAATGACAACAGCAGGGACGACTGAGGGGGAGGGTATCAGGTGGCTAGCGTGGTGGAAAGCGTTATGAATCGCAGCAGTTTTAACTTTCATGACAGGAAAACATCCATCGAATTATGAAGCTCTTCTCAGCTGCACGCAAGCAATACCAGCAAACCTGTTGATCTTTCACTGAACTGACTATCTTGACCGCAGTACTCAAGTGTCTCGCATGTCGTCCAGAATCACCGCCGAGCTCTCCACGGCGTATGAACTCGCCTGTGCGCACACACGGGAAACAATGATCGCCAGCATCGAACCTCGTTAGTTCTCACAGTCAATGCTCCCTTTGCGCCCAGAAGCCCGTAGCGTATCCGTCAAGTTCCAAGCACACAATCTCCACTTATCCGAACTCCTAAACAAAAGTACATTCTTTGCTCAACATTTCGAAGATTAACGTCCGCATGCTGAGAACGGGTCATCTTCTTCGTCTTCTACCACCTCCTCCTTCAGCTCCTCCCTCCTCCCCTCCTCCACCTGGTCATAAAGACCCGCAAACTTCTCCCTCAAAAAGGCAGCTACCTCCTTGTTCACCATGAACTTCTTCCTCAAGAACGCCCCACTCCCCGTGATCTTCAGCCCCGCCAACCCCGTCGCCCTCGACAGCGCAACATACACCTAGCCCTCCTCAAAGGCCCCGGTCAAATTCACAATCACCCGATCCAGCGTCAGACTCTGGCTCTTATGCACGGTGATCGCCCACGCTGGCGCCAGCGGCACCTGCGTGCGGCACAACAAGCTGTACGGCTCGTCGTCCCCCAATGCACTCACGCAGCAGTCCGGCTGGATCGTGCGCACGACGCCGTTGTGGAACCGCACAACAGGCCACTTCTTCGGCGGCGCCACGCACTCGTCATCCTCGCACATGGCGCGTATCTCGGCCTCCATCATGCTCGCGTGCTCGCCGCGCAGCATGCGGCCGCCCTCGCCGCCGCCCTCGAGTGAAGCGGTCGGCATCATCTCCGGGTCGTGTGCCACAAACCCTTGCACGACGCCCTGGCTGCCGTTGCACAGCCCCTCGTCGAGGTCGATGTTGGCCAGCAGCACGACGAGCATGCCCGGCTTCAGCTCGACGCACTTGCGCCAGCGGTGGTCGTCGAGCGCCTTGA
The DNA here is from genome assembly GCA_003671545.1 of Ophiognomonia clavigignenti-juglandacearum. Lineage (NCBI taxonomy): Eukaryota > Fungi > Ascomycota > Sordariomycetes > Diaporthales > Gnomoniaceae > Ophiognomonia > Ophiognomonia clavigignenti-juglandacearum. The sequence goes on along the minus strand of PYFS01002316.1, from coordinate 115,331 downwards.
GCGGGCGCGTGGTGCGCGGGTGCGGCGCCGCCCAGCTGCTGTCGTGGCCCCAGCTGCCCGGCTTGTTCTTGTGCTCGAGGTGGGCGTGGTGCCGCCCCTGGAAGAAGCTGTCGTGCGCCCAGTAGGCGACGCTGGCGCCACGGATCGCGTCGAATTTGCGCCGGTTGACGGTGTCGGCTTCTTTGTTGGTGCAGAAGAGGGTGGTCGCGTTGGCGACTTGGCAGGGGTGGTCGAGCAGGAGTGTCACTTCGGCTTCGGTGAGGCGCTCGCCGAGGCGACACTTTTGCAGCATCTTGATGAAGACGGCGTCGCTTTGGCGGTGGATGGTCTTGAGGTGGGCTTGCTCGAAGTTGCAGTCCTTCCAAGCTTGGCTGCGGAATGCCCATTTGTCTTCATTTGCGTAGTCAATCCCGCATCGTCTGCAAGTATGAATGAAATTATTGCCGTCGCCATGGCCCTGCTGTAGTTCGTAGCCGCATTCGTAGTAGTGCTGGAATGGTTTGACGGGCGGCAGCTGGCAGAAGTCTCCCGTTACGAGGAGCTGACACCCGCCAAACGCCGGCTGGGGCCCATCTCTCTTGATACGCACCTCCTTCATGATCACATTGAGCCTCTCAAAATGCGTGGCTTCGACCATGCTGATCTCGTCGATGACCAAGACATCGCACTTCTTCTTGAGCCGATTCCAGACCGTCTTGCCCTGCGCCTTGACGCGTAGTTTGGACAAAGGTAGCTTATTGGCATCTGGCGTCCACCCGGCGAATGTCCAGGTCGTGGTTCCGTTGACGGAGAGTGCAGCCTTCCCGGTGGGAGCCACAATTTGCACCTTTTTGCCCTGAGCGTGTAGTTTTTCGACGAAGGCCTCCAGCACTGTTGACTTGCCGCAGCCGGCGGAGCCTGTGTAGAAGACGTTCTTGCCGCTCATGATGAGATTGACCAAGGCAGCCTGTTCGTGGCAGAGAATGGGGTCGACTGCGATTGGTCTTGCGTTCGTGTTCGACTCGTGTTCCTGATCGGAGGAAGCATTGACGTGAGAAAATGGCTGGTTCCAAGAAGCCGCTCCTCTTCCCCGGGGTGACTGGTTCTCGACAAACCGGCCGTTCTGTGGAACATCGCGGTACACATTCTTGGATCTAGAAGTCAACTTCAAGGCATCGAGTCTCCTCTCATCCGCGGTCTTCGTCATCCCATCCGGGCTAGTGAGATCGAGGATCGGAGACGGTTGGGTCACACCGGTCTTTGACTTGCCCATATCCATGGATCTTCGCAGCCACTGTTTCTCGACATCTTCCAACTTCAAACTCTTCTCCAGATTCTCAAGATGCCGCTCGTCTTCCGAATCCCATGTTGAGCCATAGCTGTTGTCGTCGATTCGTGATGCAACCTCCTTGGCCTTGCCCGGCGAGACTTAGTGGCCACTGGACTTTCAACTTACATGGCCTGAAGAGCAGACAAATCGAACCTGGGCATAGGCTGCTGAGATGTTCGCCCGGCGAAGCAGAAGAAATCAGCGTTCTGACCAGCCTTGTCTCCAGACATATCAATCTTTTGGGTAATGGGAGATCCGCGAGTGAGTGACTTGAACGCTGGATCCTGTTGAAGGGCGAGGTCGGCTGGATTTATAGGGTTTGCATGACCTGTCGCTTCAGCAAACCGTCCTGGCCCTTCCGTAGCCATTCTATTAGTAAATGGACCTCTTGGGCGCAGCTCCCCATGGAGTCCAGGATTCGATGCCAATTTCTGTTGGGCTGGGCTGGTGACTTTCAGTTTGCCGTGTCCAGCTGAATTAGGATCAATTTTCCGACCCGCTGGCGTGATAAAGACAGCTGCGCGATGACCTTGCAATCTGACTCGTTTCGGGAGGTAAGCTAGTCTGCGTGGTCGCTCCGGGTCTGGGCCGTTTGATTCATCCTCGTTATTGCACGCTGTCTGATCCTGGGCCTTACGATATCTGGCTGCGCAGACTTGGAGGATTCCGGCTTTTGGACATCACAAACCGGAATATATGGCGAAGTATGGCCAAGCGATGAGATGTCTGGCAAAGAGGAATCCGAGGAATCTGAATCTGATGAAGAGAGACGTGGTGAGATAGGCGGTGTTGCCGGATCAGAAGCCATCGAAAACTGCAGGAAGCCGGAGGTACGAAGGGCAGACATGATGGTAGGATTTGGGAAGAACAAGATTGGTGATATAGCACATGCATACCAAAACAATGGCATGCGGACAAAGTCGCGCATGTGTTGTCCAGACAGCAATAAGCACTGCCTGATTGTAGCTCTGACTGTTGTGGGGGAAAACGCCTAGGACTATCGACAAAGAAACCTGAAGAAGAAATAGCTATGTAGCTTGTGGCTAAGTCAAACGATAGCCAGGCAACACCGCTATCTGCAATAGCATAACCTCTTCCAAAAAGTGAAACATACCTCTCGTCACTCCTCACACAACATCAAAGATGGTCCTCTTAACTCCAGCTGCGATCAAACTAAGTCTCATCTCTTTGCATCCCACAACGTCAACCAAGGATGCAGCATCTGCCGGCCGTGACTCTCTGAGTATGCCCCTCGAATGTACCCTGACCTCGGACCTCTTCGGCCGCCGTGTCGTGGTGAGCCTACGCACGTCGTGTCCCCGAGGCTCATACTTCGCACTACCGTCGTGCCTAAACCTCCACATGCCCACCTTCTCGCAGACCTTCGACATCACCGCGCCCACAACTAGCTTGAGACCATCACCACCGACCTCTTTCTCCCACTTCCTCGCCTTCTGCCAGTCTTCGCTCTCATCCTGACCACTTCCCTTCACCCCGGCCCCACCCCGTTCCTCCACGCGCTCCATCCCCACGCTCTGCCGCCGACCATTAAGCCCGCCGCCGCCGCCACCGTTGATGCCCACACGGGTCATGTGTCCATAATACGCCCCCTCACTGCCCTCCCAAATCGCACCCGTGGCCGTGTCGCGGAAGTAGTACTGCTGCGTGTCGGCGTCGTAGCCGCATCGCACCATGCCCTCGGGAAGCCGCTCGCTATCTTCATCGTAGGCGCTGCGGCCGCGGCGAGCGTGGTATTCGGAGTGCCCGGGCGCGGTGAAGAAGGGCATCGTCGCAAGCTGCGGCTGGTTGGTGGGTGTCGAGGTATTTTGGCAGATGCAAATGAAGACCGCATGGACGGGATGCGTCTGCGAAATATTTTGAAAATGATGGTCTGGTAGACTCTCAGGCGGGCAAAGACTGGAATAGTGCAGGTGGCGATTGGTATAAGGCCGCCTGGGGCCAAATCCCCTGGTGAGGCAGCTCAAATGCCTGCACGCCGCCCAAGTATCCAGTCGGATACCGCCACCGACGCAACCACCTCCAGACTGGAAATTGAAGATCTAGAGCTCTTTTTATGTGTGATAGGCCACAAGAAGCTGTCCACCAAGACGCAGTGTCACCTTGCCATGGGGAAGGTCTCGCAGGTAAGCCGAGCTCGCAGTTAGCTGAACGCCTGATCTGCAGGGAGCCCTGCAGAATCTCATTGGCCTATGTGGAATTGGCGCCCTGTGGGAACTTGTGTGAGGAGCAGGCTGCGAGCCAGAGAGTGGATATCAGTTCTCAATTGGTTGTGATATTGGCGCGTGCGTAAAGGCATCTCCTTCGCTTCTGTCTTCTGGGCTCAGCTGTGATGATCTGATGGGCTGACGGTGACCAGTGATGTAGGAGGCAAGTTAGGTTCCTGCTGCCCTGTAACTGGTCACATCCAGTCAGTTTCTCATGTACCTGTTGACCAGCTGAAGCCGTGCAAAAGAGCTGGCAGAGTCCAGCGGCGCTCGATCGAGGCCCAACTCTGATGGTGACACAGGAGGCCCGAGAGCCTGGTCGACGCTGACCTATGTGCTCCCACATATACATAGACAGGTTTTCCATATTCGGGTGATCGGAGACCATTAAAGCGTACGCATTTCTAAGTGACCTGCAAATGCCTGATTCCCAGCCCGATGAATTCATGCAGGCTGGGTATACCTTCCACGGCCAGCCATGCAATACCTGCGATGGCAATGTGAGTATTGAGTGCATGAGGAACAAACTCGGACAGATTAACTTACCCGTATACACCACCAACTTCGTGACAACCTCTACATCATAGCGGACGCGAGGTTTGACCAACTGCTCAAACATCTCCTTCTCACCTAATTCATCCCCTTCTCCATCACCTCCGCCCCCTCTTTGGCTGGCGATATATCCCTCTGCTTGATCCTCCTCCTCTTCCTGCACCATAGGCGGGACAGGACTGAGCGAGCGATCCGTCCGCGACCTAATCAGCGGGATCCGCCCCTGCCCCATCTGGTGCTCGTAATCTGCCAGTGCGGTCGACTTGCCCGACGGACTTGTGCTCAGAAGCACCGGCTGCTCGTCGCCTAGAGCCGCCGCATCCGCCTGGAACCGCTCACGCAAGTCCAGCCCACCACCGCCGCCCCCGCTCTTCAAGCTCCCATTCGACCCAATACTCTCGCGCCGCCGCCGCTCCCGATACGCCAGCGCCTCGTACGCGTCCGCGGCCGACTGCGGGCCGATTGACACGCTGCGGCCGCGCGTCGGCGCGCGCAGCGTCTTGACGAACTGCGGCAGGTCGCTCATGGTGGGGAGGACGTTGTCAGTGCGCAGCTTGAGGAGGTTGGGGATGTTCTTGTACTCGGAGGCGGGGACGAAGAAACGCCGCGGTAGGGACACGCCCAGGCGCTCGATGAGGCGGAAGAGGAAGGGCAGGAGCTTGAGCAGGGTCGGCTTCATGACCTCGCGCCAGGCCACGATGATGAGGACGCCGAGGACTATGCGGGCGATCATGATGGGCCAGGAGAGGCCCGGGAAGGGACCGACGTACTTGGTGGCGCCTGTGCGCCAGGAGGCGATTTCGACGCCGATGATGACGCCTGAGAAGGCGACGGAGTCGTCAAAACAGGGGCAGTCATCGACGGGCTCGGGGTGGATGCGCACGAGGATGATTACTATGAGCGCAACGGTTAGAGGCGCCGTCCAGCCACTAGCATGTAGGGACGTCTCGAAGATGGGGGCGCAGTAGAATTCGATCAGAGATATGATGGCGCCGAGGACTGAACCGACGATGACATCTGCGAAGCCGTGCATGCCGCAGTAGAGTCGGCCTATTATGATGGATGCGGCGTAGAAGTATCCTAACGACTCCAGCGCGATCCTCGTTGTTGGGGCAAATGTGCAGTCGGGAGACCGTAGTAGGAGTAGGGCATACACAGCTACTGACACAGCATTGGCAGAGTGTGTGGAAGGGAAGCCGTATTCGAGAGCCACAGACCCAGACATGGTGATTCGGTGTAGCGGCGGCGATAAAGGTCGAGGAAGCGACAACATATCCTTGATGAAGCCGGAGAAAAAGACGCCCTCGGCCAAGATGTGTACCAGGCCCTTCCCAAAGGCTGGATACCCGCACCAGAATAATATTGGGAGACCGATCATGAAGAATGTATGTGTACCGAGGTTCGCCGTGATCGCGAAGTAGCTATCAAGAGCGGGCGTGCGCACGGCGTTCTGGAAGTAGGCGAGATATGGGGTCTCCCATCGTACCATGGGCAGCAGTTTCTCTCGAATTTTGTACCGCCAGGCTGGCATGGCGCGTTTGTCTGGATAGCCGTGCGATTAGCATGCGGTCGACAAGGGCAGGAGATTCATGGCGGCAGGCGAAGGATCCTCCTGAAATGAAAGACGACATGCTGCTTCTTGTGCGAAGGGCCCAACAGGCATCCAGAGGGCAGGAGGGGCAGGACTTCTTGTTGGTGAACGCATACAGTGATCCATGCTCTTCAAGCCAGCATCCACGACCTGTTCCTTCTCGGCCTCTTCATTCTGGCTTTCCACCAAGCTCGGGAACCCTTCCCTCTCGTCGAGTCGTCCTGAGGCCAGAGGCGGCGCATCGTGGGCATCACGGGCATCGTTCAGCTCTGCGCCGGAGCTAGAGCCTTGGAGCCTTCGATTCATGGACGACGTTGTATTTTTCCTCTACATGTGTTCCGCGCACTATTCTTCGTCGTAATTATCCGCTCCGAGAAGATAGTCACAAGGAAGTCGGGACCAAGTTCGTCGCAGATTGGAGAAGAACTGGAAATCGAACCGGGGCGCAAACAGGAAGGACGACTCGATAACGATAAGGGTCGTTGGTGGAAGTGAGTCGTGGGGCCTCGGTAAAAATCCCTCAGTCTAGGCGCTTCGTGACGGAAGAATTATTGTCGACGTCAGGGTGTGTAGTCTGGTTAACCTGGAACGCAGCACCAGTCCATATTTGAGGAGGAAGAAGAGGGGGGGATGTTGTCGGATCCCCAGCTATCGCCTACTTTTAGTACGTTCTTCAGCGAGGAACGCTCAGTTAGAGTTGACGCGATCCAGCGTTCCCAGCGTGAGGGGCGACCCCTGAATTTGTGCTGGAGGACCCTGGTCTAGCCGCGTCTAGGATCCCTGCGTGGGGCCGTCCTCGCGGAGCCGCGGAGCCCCGAACATATGAATATTTGGCATTCGATTCAACTTGGTCTTGTCCTGCGTATACCAAGGAAATTGGGCAGAAATGTGTATAAAACGTCTTCACTCCGTTGAGAACATACAATGCGGCTCTCCCAGATGTAGAGAATTCCAAAAAGTGTTCCTCTCCTGAATACCCAGGTACACAGACGGTAGAAACTCATAGCGTCACAAAATTGCATATTTATCCCTATTCAGCTAATTTATATGCACGTACCTAGCTCTATGTAACAATCCGGACTCACAACATCTTTTTTCGACCTCACACTTCATTAGTCCGCGGCGCCCATATATGCACAACCAACTTTTAATATCACCATGATACATAATTCCCAACCATGATCTCACTCCGCGGCAAAGTCGCCCTCATAACAGGAGGCAGCCGTGGCATCGGCCTTGCCATCGCCAAAAACTTCGCCGCCAAAGGCGCCTCCACCATCCTCGTCGCCCGCGACCCAGAGCGCCTCCGCCACGCCATCGGCGCCGTCGAGGGCGTCAACTACACGTACACAGCTCCCGCCGACGAGGTGAAAAAAGCTCCAAGAACACAGCCACGGTCATTGCTTGGAAGAGAGGACCAATTCTACAGCGCGCCCCTGGAAACCGCCGACGAGGACTACATCCCCTTCTACACCGGCGTCGCCGGCGACGTCGCGCAGGCCAGCATGTGGTCGGACATCCAGATGAAGCTCACACGCGGCCAGATGTCGCAGCGGCCGCGCAAAACCAACCCCGGCGCCTTCGAGCCCGACCACGTCGACGTGCTCGTCAACTGCGCGGGCGTCTCGCAGAACGCGCTGCTGCGGTCGGCGACTCCGGAGCAGATCGCCGAGATCCTCGACACGAACCTGCGCAGCGCGCTGCTAGCGTGCAAGGCCATGACTACGCATATGCGGAGCTGTCGCACGGGCGAGCGAAGCATCATCAACGTGTCGAGCGTGCTAGCTACGATGGGGGGCCGTGGCGCGGTGGCGTACGCAGCTAGCAAAGCTGGTTTGCTGGGTGAGGCTTTGGTTCTGTCTCATTTGGACTCTTGGGCGCATTCTTTTCTAACTCGGAGTCCAGGTCTCATGTCGTCTCTCGCCTGCGAGATGGCCTACCATAAGGGAATTCGCGTAAACACTATTGTTCCTGGATATATCCACACGGAAATGACCGACGGTGAGTAAGCATTCATTGTCATTGTAGGCCAAGGGCCGCTTGGCTCTTTCGTATGCTGCCTGGAACTGCTACTCTATCAGATGCACAATCGGCAGTGTTCATGCCATTGCCATCTCTCACCCAGAAAACGTCTAGCCTGATCATGTCACTGCAAGGGCACGATGCTAACCCAAGCGTGGCAGGTCTTCCCGAAGAGCGGTTGCGCAAGGCCATTCCTATGCGGCGGTTTGGAAGGGTTGAAGAGGTGGCGGACGCGGCTGCCTTCCTGGCTCAAAACCCTTACGTCAACAACTGCACCCTCAACATTGATGGCGGACTGTCCGCTGGTTTGTGGACAGACGCAATCTAATCGATCACTATCGCTCCAATCTCAGCACCGTCACCCACGACAAGCACATTCTCCTCCATGGATTTAGATCCCTCAAGTTTCCGCTTCTTAGCGTCCAAAGGCTCAACCTCAACCTCATCGTCCTCGAGAGATCGCTTTTTGTGCATGCCGTTCGAGGGAATTGCATCAGATGGGCCGGTAGCCTGTGGTGCTGGCTTGGGCTTTCTTGGAATCTCCACTTTTGCAGCGGACAGACCTGTCACGGGCTTCTCAGGCTGATCTTCCTTCCTGCGTAGAGGTCAGCAACATCACAACAACCATGCCTTGGGGGCCACTTACGACTGCTGGACGTTGAGGAGGACATTGACAAATGCCTCCGCATCCTCCTCGTCGGTGACCGTCAGAAATGTATCAGCGTTGATACCTGGTAGGCGTTAGCGGGACAGCAAGCACACGAAAGAACAAGGAGAGTTCATACCAAGATCAGAGAGTTTCTTGTCAAGGTTCTCGGTGAGATCGGGGTCATAGAGAATCCCGGCCGAAGTGCTGATCGAAAGGTCCTTGTCACCATATCCGAGCTCAAGTCTCAAGAAATCGTCAACCAGGTCTTTCAGCGTTGCACGGGTCAAGTCGATGGATGCGCTTGTTCGAAACACACTGCATACTGGACACTCCGGATTCGGCGGCCTTGGACGATCCGCTGTGATCACTCGGGCCGGTATTGCCTGCGTGAAAGGTGACAGAAAGACCTGGATGACATGTCAGTACTTTCTACTCCCAGAGCGTCACACGAGCACTGACCTCTTTGACTTTGAGGTACTCTCCCTTGAGCACTTTGAAGGCCTGAAGCACACACAGACCAGCCACGATGGCGTTTGTGGTGGCAATAGCTGGAATGATGTTGCCTGCCATCTGCTTGATATCGAAACGAGATTTGCGCTCGATTGCAAAAATAGTGGACCGGATGTTGGCGCTGGATGCAACGAAATCGAGGGTATCATCATCGTCCTTGTCAAATTCGATCATGGGCGGGGGCCCAGAGTCGCCGTGTGCCTTCCTCAACTCAAGCATGCGCTTAGACAGACGATCTAGGCTGTCGTTGAAGACAATCAAGCTCTCCTCCAAACTCCACACCTTCTGGCCGTCCTGTAATATCGAATCCTTAGTTGTGGATTCAAGCAACTTCGAAGACTGAGCCACGACACTCTTGTAATCCAACGACTCCGGTTTCTGCCGCGACTTCCACATGTCCTCCATCGAGCGCAAACGCTCGATATCGGCCTTGAAGACCTTGTCGAACAGCATTTGGGGAAAGTCCTCTGATCCAACAGATTCACGGATCTGCTTCAACGCTTCCGACTCCTTTGTCAACTCTTTGATCTCGTTGGCGTTGTCCTGGTCTGCGGAGTGATCGATTGTGGACTGGTCTTCGCTCGCACCAAACATTTCACTGGTCTTGAATTAGCAACCTGGCATGAAGCGACGAGGAAGGTATCGCACTTTAGTAGGTAGCTCTTGGCCCACACAATGCAATGTATGGGCTGACTAGGCGTGCTTCGGATGGTGCACACAGGGAACGATTTGGGCGCATCCTTGGGGGAGCAATCGTAGCATGCCGTCACACCCTTCTTGATCACCTGAACCTGGCCATTAAACCCCGTGGTCCCGCTCTCGATCAGCGGAACGTCGGCTGCCAGACACATCTTGTTGACGTGTCGCCGAGCATCCATATTGTCCAGCGCATTGAACACAATGTTAAACCCGCTGAACCACTCCACGTTGAAGTGCGACTCTTTGATATTCGCATGGTGTGCCTCGATCTTGACTCGTGGGTTGAACTTTTGCGCCGTCTCCTTCGCCACCAGCGCTTTTGATTTCTTGATGTGTTCGTGACGGAAGAGGAATTGTCGATTGAGGTTGCTGAGATCAATGGTATCAAGGTCGACAACGTGTATTTCGCCGAAACCGAGGAGGACGATGTTTTTCAGAAGCTCACAGCCGATGCCGCCAGCACCAACCATCAGAACACGCGACTGTAAGCATTTTAGTATGATATCCGTCAAGGGTTGTGGTTGCGCTTCGTCTTCGTAAAGGGGAGTCGCGACAGCATCCTCGGCCACATTGTAGGCAGTGAAGTCGAAGTCGAAGTCGAAGTCACCGAGGCACGCATGCGAGTCCATAGCAACCATGGTCTCGAGCGCGAGAGCAGCAGCGGGAGCGGCGGCGGCGCAGCACGACAGCTGTTCCTACTCTCGAGTAGACCAAGTCGGGCAAGAACGCGATCGCGGAGACACCAAGGTATGAGCCAAGTGGTGAAGGGGTCAAGAGAGAAGAGGAGGGGACGGGAGGTTTCCACACGCACCTTCTTGACGAGTGAGTTCACCGCAGGGCCCAGCGACCGCACGCTAGGCGTGTCGCGGGTAATGGCTGCAGGAGCCCGTGGTGGTACAGATGCACCTGAGCCACCTGGTGCACCGGTCTGACTGCTGCCCCGGTGGCCCTGCGCGACGCCGGCCTGCGCGACGGGAGTGGGGTGGTGTGCCTGAGTGACATTGCCTCCCGAGACACCAGACTGTTGGGCAACTGGAACGGTCGCTGGAGCTGTTGGAATTTTGTGGACGGCTGCAGGAATCGGCGCGGTTTGAGCTGCCTCGTGGGGTTGGGCTTGAGTTGGTGCTGGTGCTGCAGGTGGTGGTGCAGGTGCAGGTGCAGCAGTGGTGTTTTGGGAGGGAACTTCCTCACCCGAGGTAGGAGCACTCATTTTCGCGAATCAGCGCATTCAGACGCGCCTGCGCTTTACTTGGAGTGACGGTGCGCGCTATCAGCGAGGCGCGGCTCTTGAGAAAAATAGTGAGGGTCGTTGTTTCGGTTAGAGGTCGAGATGGGGTTGATGTCGGATTGCGCAGGAGAATGACTCTGGGGTAAAATAGTCAACTTATCAACCAAAAGAAAAGAGCAGGAGGAAAATTGATGCCGTCAGAGGAAGCACTTGAGACTGAATCGCAGGTGGGTCCCTTTCCGTGTAAGTTGGAGGTCCGGGTTGCTGGGCTGGTGGTTCGCGCCTAAAAAATAGCGTGCTTCAGGGATCTGAGCACGGCAGGGATATGCCTGGATCGCTCGAGGGCGGTACGTGCCTTGCAGGCTTGATTGAGACAGCTTGTCTGAACTCTAAGGCGGTATGCTTCCGTTGTCACTGAGCAGAACTTGAATGTGTTGGAAATCAAGGAAGAGCAGAAATCTTGAGCTTGAACTTGCCTGTAATTATTTGTGAGGTACTTGGGTACAAACCCCAGAGGCAATCGATGTTGCTATCATGAAAGACTCCAATTCAAAGAGTGATTTCCTGCCGCCGATCTGAAATTACAAACGAAGGTACCATAGTACACAAGTTGACAAGGTGCAATGCTGCGCCTGCTCACAGCTTGCCCCTTCCAAAGCACCCCTTTCTTCTCTAGACTTTATCACCGCACAAACTTGATATCAAAGGCTCTTTGCAGGCGCCCACAATATTCCACCAAGCCATCATACTCTACATATTCCTCCCCATTCAGTCTCCCAGGCAGAACAATATCTCACAAGATGAGCGACGATGAAGCCGACCCCGAACTGCTCGCCCTCCTCCGAGCGCATATCCTAGGCACACCCGCAGCAGATGCCGAGCCGGAGACAGGAGTCCTCCAGAGCGCAGAGTATGTAGCTGACAACTCGATCGACGTTGTCTTGGACATGTGGTCTTGCAAGACCGCCGCCAACGCTATTTATCGCCAGATGCAAGAAAAGAGCTACTCCACGGCCACATGGTCCGAGCACCCGCTTCACCCAAAGGCAAAGGATGAAAGCACTGTGGCGTTCATCTTCACGATGGATTTGCTCAACTTCTCATTCTGGTCGAAACTGCCAGACGATAAAAGGTTTGCCATCGAGTACAACGGCAAGACGCACACCGGCTACTGGAGCTTGGTGGCTGCGCTGCAGAGGGCGCTGGATGAAGGTTAGTTACTGGCCCTGGACGGCGGCCTACATGCTTCTTTGTAATCACGCCAGGGATCTTCCTCTGCTTGGAATCTCGGGGTTGACAATCTATGCTTCTCAGATATCCCAATTACAGATCCCCATTACTGGGTAGATGAAAACGAGTGCACCTTGGAGTCCCTAAGACATGTCTTCCGTTCGACGACAGCCGAGGAGATACCCCTCCTAGAGGATCGTCTGGCCTGTTTGCAGGAGGCTGGCCGCGTTCTGTACGAAGTAAGTTTGCTATCTGCCTCGTCGCAGAAAATTCTTTTGCGGGTGCCATGTGCCATCCTTCCTAACCTCTGGGTGGCAAGGGTAGGCAAGCTTCACACTCGTCTCTGCAATACTCTTTGCTTTTGCTCCTTCCCCTTGGCCGCAAGGAGCCCACGTACCCAAACTAACGGGCCCCGACAGAAATATGCATGCAGCATCACGAACTGCATCCAAGCAGCGAATGGCTCAGCCGCGGGTCTCGTCAACATATTAGCAGACGACTTCTCGTGCTTCCGCGACGAGTTCCGCTGGCAGGGGCGCCGGAAACCCATCCGATTTCTCAAGCGGCCGCAGATCCTAGTGGCCGACCTGTGGGCTTGCTTTCAAGGGGAGAGCTACGGCGCGTTCCGGGATATCGACAAGATTACCATGTTTGCTGACTACAGGGTTCCGCAAATCTTGAGCACTCTGGGCTGTTTATCGTACAGCCCACCGCTGTCGGCGGCTGTGAAGGAGAAGGAATTGATTCCTAGTGGGAGTAGTTGGGAGATGCAGCTGAGGGGTGAGTTCTTCGTCTACAAGCTTGGGTGCTTAGTCGGTGAATGAAAACTAACCATCTATGCAGCCTGTAGTATTTGGTGTGTGGAGCTGATCAGGCGAGAGATCAAACGGAATCATCCGGAGGTTGAGGTCAACGCCATTTTGATCGACTTCTTTTTGTACGATTTGATGAAGGAGATGGAAGCGAAAGGGCAAGAGTCTATTCCTCATCACCGGACTAGGAGCATTTGGTACTGAGCTCGAGACCATTGTTGCAAGAGCTGGATGCTTGAGGCGCTGGGGTCGTCCTTGTAATCGCATGTCTTTGAACCTTGGAGCAAATCATTTGCTGTTCGTCGAGATACCCAGCTAGCATTTGAAGGACTTCTTGGTTGAACGCCAGTAAAATGAATGAAAACGCCTGACTCCATGTGCGACTCCGTGATTCCTTCCGTTCGCCATCCCGAATCGTTCGCGTTCACCCCAAGTAAGTAAACATCTGGCGATGCAGTCCATCACCAGCCTCCCTGGCATTTAGCCACTGCCAATAGCCGTAGAGGACATCAATCGGTCCATAGCAGACCTCTCAACATCCGGATCGCTCGACTTCTCCTTCAGCAGCACAGCGAGGACCTCGATAGGCGGATCGAGACCCAGACGCTCGGCGCGGTACCAGCGCTTCATGCGAGGCATACCGATGCAGGGCTACAACAGCTTAGTCAGTATGCATCGCTCAAATAACGACGACGGAGGAGAGGGAGGACACCTACACCGTACTGCGAGCTGATATCAAAGTACCGCAACACCTTCTCGCCTAGGCCCAGCTCCTCCTGATGCACGCGCTTCGCCAGCCTTGCCTCCTCCACGCCCTTCCAGTACTTGCGCAGCTGCGTGTCGGTGATCTTCAACGCGCGAATCTCTGCCTCGGGCTTTTCGTCCTCTGCGTCGTGTGATCCCTCGTCAACTTCAGTCGTGCCTGCCTCCTCGACCTCCTCGATCTCGGGCTTCTTCGAGGCCGGAGGCGTGGCGATGGGGGACTCAAGCTCAGCGGCATCCTTCTTGGTGGCCTTGGCGGCACCGGACTTCGAGATGCGGTTACTGAAGGACAGCGTCGACTGGCCTCTTTTGGCGGCGGCGGCGCCGCGGGCGGACTTGCGTGTTGCTGGCATTGCGGTGACGTCCGAGCGATGACGTCGATGAGGTGTGATACTTATCCACCGAAGCCGTGTGGGTCAATACTGTTAGAAGATAGTGACGCTCGGAATAGGCAGGTAGAGATGGCCAATAACGAGACTGATATGTAGATTGGTGGAGTTTTTGAGGTTTTATCGGGGGAAAAGATGGGGAAGTTGACGTCGAGAATCTGGGGAAAGTTGAGGCGGTGCCGTGGCAACCAAGACTAAATCGGCGCCAGAATGACACGCTAACACATGACCTGGAACAAGCACCCCCAACTACCTACCTCTGAAGACTGCTTGGACAACCGTGAAGTCTCTTGGAATTCCATTCATTGAGCTCAAATTACCGGTCATATCTGAATTCATGTCTGCTTCGCCGGCAGTCGTTGTTCCTAGGCTTGCGCACTGTACCAATGACGCTCTCAGCCGAAATCAGTCCAGTAGGGGAATCTCAGCCATAGAAGGGGGCGAGAACCATGTCTTCATGGCGTGACATGTACCATATGTTTGTACAGAAAATTCACTCCGTTCGTGGTATGCGATATATACCTTCGAAAGCCATATTTTGTTGTGCTCTAGTGTGACACAGGACCTCCGATACTACCTCTGCGGCCTGGCCAGGCCTCCTTCCATGTCGTCACGAAAAGTCTGAGCTGCTTCCCTGGATATTGACGCCTTCTATGCACGCCGGTGGCCAGCCAATCTCCTTTTTGTGCGCCCAAACGCCTTTTTCATAGCCTTGACATGCAATCACAATGGACCCATGCGCTGTGCTCAAAATCCCACAGTTGGTCGTGGCCACCTAGATCTTTCATCTGGTTCAAGTCTCCCAGATACCACCTAGGTAGCAACGTGTCTGTATCTAGCTCTTGCCACCCTCACGGTAGAAGGTGATGCTGCGATTCGCACCAGCCGCGCAGAACATCTCGCCGTGCGCGGGACTCGCCCTCTTTAACCACCGCACGGCCCAGATGGTGTTTTCCGTCTCGCTGTGAGTCGCCACGCACACCTTACGGTCGATGGACCACACCCGGACCTTGCCGTCCGTTGAACCCGACAACAAGAATTCTCCCGTGTCCGACCAGTCGAGGGAGGTAATCCACGCCGAGGAACCGGAGCCCGTGCTCAATATGCCGACGTGCTCGCCTGTTTGAACGTCGTAGATCGCGATGATTCCCGCGTCGCCGGCGGCAGCTAGGCGTGTGTTGCCGGGGGAGAAGGAGACTGCGCGAACGGGTTTTGCAAGGCCTGTTGGATTGGTTAGCGCTTAGTGGTCCACCATGGAAACAGACACCCCGAGTCGAGAAAAGCAACATACCAGACAATGAGTACTTGAGGTGGCCCGCGTTGTTGTCAAACACATACACACTCCCATTATGATGCCCCGTCGCCGTAAGCTTTCCGTTCGCACTCAAGTCCACACACAGCCCAAAGCTTCCCGCGCCCGCCCCGCCTGTCTCATACGTCTGCACCAGCTCCCTGCTCTCCAAATCCCACACGTGTATCCTTCCGTCGTGTGTCGTGCACGCGAGGTACTTTTCCTCGCCATCGAGCGCGATGGCCCACATGTCGCCGCCGCCCTTGCGCTTCGCCTCGGCGGGCGTGATCTCGAAGTCGAGCGCGAAGTCGCCCGTGGCCGGGTCGTCGCAGCGCCAGACCTTGACGTCGCCGCCGAAGCCGACCGAGGCGGCGACGGTGCCGCGGCTTTTGTCGGCGGACAGCGGGGCCGTGGCGATGTGGTGCGTGCCGAGCTTGTGTGCGGGGAGGGACTGCGCGAGGGGGAAGGTGCCTGAGGCGTCGGAGGTGCGGTGGATGTTGATTGTGGCGGCGCCGCTGCCGGAGAAGAGGGCGTTCGGGGTGGTGGCGAGGGCGAAGATTTGGGCGGTGTGGGCTGGTGAGGGGCGAGGGAGATTTTTAGCAACGCAATCGCGAAGGGCGCGTTTGGGAAGCTTGGTGGCAGGCCCGAAGGAAGCTTACCGTTGTCCACCGTGTGGGTGGTGAGATATTGTTTTGACTTTGGGAAAAATTAGCAGCAGTAGAGCACTAAACGGTTCAAAACATGTCTTACCATTGTCACCAGTCCATGTGAGTGCTGCTAATGGAAATGAAAGGGGTTGTACGGTTGATTGCTGGTGTGTTGAGAATCTGGGGAAGTGGAAGTTCTTAGTGGGGTCCGAAGCTGTGATGTAATGTCGTTGGGCTCATTCAAGTGCTAAGTCCCATCCCACGCGCCCTCGCCACAGTAACTCATAATTAGCGCGGAACGAATAGTTGCATTGCAGTACATTAACGCAGACTTGTCATCTTGTGAATCTACCCATTTGCACAGATATTGCATCTGAAGCAGTAGACGGTCCTGTGCTGAACCCGTCCATTGCAACATCCGACGGCATTTGCTATGAAGACGGACAATAAGGAAGCTTCTCTGTCCCCTTCCATAGCTATGGTGAACATATGGCACTGTAGAATCAGACACACTCCTGCTTCCCATTCCAGTTTCCGAGATCCTGCGCCTCGAAATCCACCCGTTCCTTCCTCGCTGTATCAACTCTTGTCCAGCCCCTAGACGCATGGCGCAAAGAAATCTCGTTTCAGTATTCGAGAAGTGCCTCACCAACCCCTCCCGCTTGACTATGAGTGAAGTCCCTCGAGACATTCACAATGACCGTCGCTCCGGCCGTCCTTCTCTCATCACTTCGAGACCCTGCGGCAAGCCACTGGTCATGTTACGTGGTTTTGTAACCCTTGGGCTCATTTCTTGTTGAAAGGCACTTGCGGTCCCTTGGACTTGCTTGGGATGAATTCAAAGGGCGCAAGGTTTTCTGTAGTAGGTGACTCCTCCTTCTTTGTGTTGGACCATTCCCGTTTTGGAGTCGGGATTTCCAGTGGTGTATATTTGGTCTTCTCCTTGAAGCTGAATGGTATCTCCGACATCTTACTCAGATGGGCCTGTTTCTTGGGCTTGGACGCGTTGAAAAGATCGGCCATCATGTTCGTATACTCTGTCGAGAAGTTAGTCAGGCTCACTCTCCATGAGGACACCAACAATGGGAACGGCTGGTCTTACTCGGCGCGCAAACTGGGCAGAGGGTATGCATCCTCTTGGCAGCTCCGCAAGACGGACATCTGACCAGTTCCGTGATGTCTTGCAAAGCCTTGCCAGCCATCTGCCTGTGCCTCCTCCTCGAATGCGATACCTTCTTCTTGGGCACTGCCTTGAGGAGGCCGTCCCATATCTCTTCCAGGGATGGGAGTGACGGTAGGTTCAACGAGATGGCGGGGATCGGCCATGAGAGCTTCGGTAGGAGAGGGTGTGATAGTTGTCGTATGTGGAAGGAAGCGTATCGGGAAGTGAAAGTGGTCGAAGCTGAGAGGCGTGGGAGAAGGACAGCGAAAGACGGAGCTGTCCGGGCGGACAGCATTGCGGTGGCCATGTTCTCTTCTCCGATCGAACTGACCCTTCGATCGCAGCACGTACCAAAGCCCCCAAGTGATGGTATGAGTCTTGTCGGCGAGATGAATCGTTCAGAACTGGGTGTGGTGTTGTTCCAGCGATAATCGGTGTCACCGTGGTGTTGGTCGAGTTATTAGCGAAAGTGAGGCTGTCGCGATGTCACAGTCAAAAATCTTGACGGGCAAAATGTAGCTCGAGACCGCGTGCAGGGATGGCGGTGCGGAGCTGGGGTCAGGGACCCACCCATTTCCCAGATCCCTGCATCTTCTGCAGCCCCCGGACACAAGCCCCTGAGGCTCGCCCTGAGCAGCTCTCTCTCAGAGGACCCCTTTCCCGAAATTATCGACTGGGTCTGGCAAACAAGCAACCCAATTTCGAAGACGCCGAATTGACTGGCTCTTGCAGTCGCAGCACGGAGATCACCAAACGAAGCAATCTTTGCCCAAACAACCGCGAAACAGAACGTCTTCACTCGTGCTGTTCCTCTTCGCCGCCACCATTAGCTGTCGCTTTCCCATTCTCGCGATACCATCTGACGTTCACCAACGTCAACTCCCGAAGAGACATCTATTTGTCTGCATAAATTCGATTCATCTTGCCCGCATTTCGACTTGATTTCCTCCTCCTCACAAACCAACCACAGCAAAGATGGCAGCCGCTCCCCCTACGTCCGTCTACCCCCAAAGCCACGTCGGTTTCGACAGCATCACCCAGCAGATTGAGCGCAAGCTCCTCAAGCGTGGCTTCCAGTTCAATGTCATTTGCGTTGGTACGTCTTCAACTTCGATGTCTCCTCATGTTTACTGTCCCTCCTCACGACGCTCGAGTCGTTCCCAGATGGTTCAATTGATCTGCGCAGCCAGCTAACGTGCCTTGTCTTGCTTCACCGCAGGTCAGACTGGTCTCGGAAAGTCAACCCTCATCAACACCATCTTCGCCTCCCACCTTATTGAGTCCAAGGGTCGTCTGGTGCCTGACGAGGTCATCCGCTCCACCACCGAGATCCACCCCGTGTCCCACCTCATTGAGGAGAATGGGGTCCGCCTGCGCCTGAACATTGTCGACACTCCCGGCTATGGCGACCTGATCAACAACGACCGCTGCTGGGATCCCATCGTCAAGTACATCAAGGACCAGCACTCTGCTTACCTGCGTAAGGAGCTCACCGCCAACCGCGACAAGTACATCCAGGACACCCGCATCCACTGCTGCCTGTTCTTCATCCAGCCTACCGGCCACTCCCTGAAGCCCATCGACATTGTTGTGTTGAAGAAGCTGTCCGATGTGGTCAACGTGGTGCCCGTCATCGCCAAGGCTGACACCCTGACGCTGGAGGAGCGCCAGGCGTTCAAGGAGCGCATCAAGGAGGAGTTCGCCTTTCACAACCTGAAGATGTACCCGTACGACAGTGACGAGCATGATGAGGAGGAGCGGGCCATGAACTCTCAGATCGATGTACGAGGATTCCCCGTAAGCATCATGCGGCTTTCACTTGCTAATTTGTGATCCTAGAGCCTCGTGCCCTTTGCCGTCGTCGGCTCCGAGAAAAACATCATCGTCAACGGCAAGCAGGTCCGTGGCCGCCAGAACCGATGGGGCGTTATCAACGTCGAGGACGAGAACCACTGCGAGTTCGTTTACCTGCGGAACTTCCTGCTCCGGACACACTTGCAGGACCTCATCGAGACCACATCCCAGACTCACTACGAGACCTTCCGTGCCAAGCAGCTCCTGGCACTGAAGGAGGGTAGCGCACAGGGCCACAGCAGCAGCAGACCGATCAGCCCGGCCGCCGACCGGGAGTTGAGCCGCAGCTCTCAGCGTATGACCATGAACGGCTACTAGGATGAGCCGTTGAGGAAGCGTACGATCGACGAGAACATGAAGGCGAACTTCAGCGGTTAGTGATCACCAGGGCGAGAGCTGGAGAGGCAAAAAGCGCGAGCGGAAGATGGGGTGGGAACTGTGAAGGCGCACCCACGCTGGTTTGCATGTTTTAGGTGGCGTAGAAGGTGATTGAGTTGGGCGCAAGGGATTTCTTGATGGAAGGGCAAATTCTCCAGGACTGGACCATTACGATTATTTTCTTTTATTACTCCCGACTTTTTGTCGAGGCTTCTTCCTTCTCCTTTCCCCGTTCTTAATCCAGCCCTTCGGCACTCTAATTAGAGTCTAGTCTTGATACCTGCCGGAATACGAGAAGAATTGTTCACCATTCCCACTCATCGCTGTTGTCCGTTTCGCCAGACTCCGAGAAACTGTTAATAAAAAGTGGAGCGTGGATATTGACAACGGGAAGAACAACGAAGCCCGAGTTCAGTAGAGTCATTGGTGCAATCGTGTCTCTCTAAGAATCGATGGGCTTGTACACAAAGTCCTCGAGCTGCTTATAGGCCTTTTCAAGGTCGTCGTTCACGATCTGCAGATATTCCATGTCAGCGGTCTTGCAAAAGAGATGGTCCAGGCCGGGCCAGCGAGGCCGACTCACAATCAGATCGTGCACCCCCGGCGTCTTGGAGTACTCCAACTCCAGCTTCGCCTGCTTCAACCTCTTCTGCACGCTTTCCTCCTTCTCCGTGCCGCGGCCCCGCAGCCGCTGCTCCAGCACCTCCTCGCTGGGCGGCGCCACGAACACGTACCGCGCGTCCATGCCGCTCTGCTTGATCTGCTTGACGCCCTCCATCTCGATGTCCAGTACCACGACGCGGTCCTTGGCGGTCTGGTCCGCAATCGTCTGGCGGCTCGTGCCGTAGCTGTTGCCACTGAAGGACGCGTGCTCGACGAAGCCGTCGGCGGCGACGAGCTCGGCGAACTGGTCGTGCGTCACGAAGTTGTAGTGCACGCCGTCGGCCTCGCCATCGCGCGGCGCGCGGGTCGTGTGCGAGACGGAGAGCGTGAAGATGTTGGGGTGTCGGGCGCAGAGGAGGTTGAAGAGTGTGCCTTTGCCAACACCGCTGGGGCCGGAGATTATGAGGGGTCGGCGGTCGGCGGGGAGGGAGGAGGAAGTGGTCGTCGTCGGCGCCATGGTTGTGAGAGGGCGGAGGAGTTTAGGGGGGAGCTTCGTGATAGGTTTTGCGCGGAGGAAGTGGGGTGGGCGGAAGATGGTGGGTGAAGAAGCTGCCTTCAGTACTGGCCGGGCAAGCTGGAGGGTCATCAAGTCGTGAGTGAGAAATTTTGTAGAAAAGAAAGCTGTGATTGATGGTGGTCGTTATTGGAGAGCTATTACAGCTACGGATACTTCTTTTGGCCGGCGTGAGTCAATTTAGGGTTAGGGTACGCTAGCCTGTTCTAGGCGCGTCTCGAAGCGCGCTTCTGATGTGGCTTAGAATTCCTCGCCCAAGAGGAACGATGCCCTTCACTTGTTAAGTGCACTGTCGCAACTGCGCTTCCAAGTTTAGCATTGGCTTTCACCTACCGCAGTCACGCCATCGCGGATGATCTCCCCATGGCTGCCATCGACTTGTCTGCCCAGTTTGCTGTGACAGCATCCGATCCTTCGAAGCCTTTCGCGCCTTGTCCAGTTATCGCGGATCTTCTTCGCACACGCTACTGCGTTCCTGGGTCTATTTTGCTGGTTGAGGCAGTCGAGTCGCATGTTCCTGTGTCGGAGCGGTACCGTGCGGTCCGGCTGCTCTTGGGAGATGGAGAGCTCTGTATCCAAGCACTCCTACAGCCGGAGTTGCACCGGCTCGTCGACAGTGGCCAGGTGTTTATGGGCTGTTATACTCGGTTGAACAGGTTCGAGCTCAAAAGCGTTCCAACGCGGTCAAATCACGAAGGGACTGCGGCTAGTTTGAAAGAGACTGAGGAGATGGTCTTTCTGGTCGCAAGGGATTTGAGCGTTGTGGGATGGAATACTGCCTACATGCAGATGGCTGGTGCGCCTCTAAGGGAGCCCCCAATCGAGGCTGGCCAGGCAGACCATGGAACCAGGAAAGAAGGGCATGCGGCCGGAGAGAAAGGCTCCCCAATCGCTCCGCAATCCCTGGCACCTGAAAAGTCACTGTCCCAAAGGCGGACTGCGTTCTCAGACAGGTGCACAGAGAGTGGCACTGATGAAGAATCGCAACAGCCTCGTACTGGAGCCTCCAACTCGAGCTACGCAGCTACGAACACCCTCCCCTGGGCAACCTACGATCTCAGCAAGCCACTGAAACTGACGCCGCTCAAATCCATTCCAAACTTGCCCTACAAGCAGAACTGGACCGTCAATGTCTTAGCAGTCGTTGCTTCACTGTCAGATGTTGAGCCTGCAGGCTTGCCACCATTTAAGCAGCGGACCGCGAGACTGGCAGATCCGTCCACAATCAAGCAAGTCCATCTTACTGTTTTTCTGGACGCAGACGGGTTTGCACCAGCTGTGGGCAGTGTTGTGCTACTGCTTGGGGTCAAGAATCACAGGTTCGATGGGGGCAGTCTCAAGAAGTACGGGAACGAGAAGACCAAGGAGGGCTCGCAGTGGTGGCTAGAGAACCCGAGAGACCTTCACTGGTGCGATGTCGACGGCTTGAAGAAATGGTGGAGCGACAAGCCGTCGTGAGCTTCCTAAGTGCGTGCGCTCCGGACGCGAGGAATTCACTACACTGTTGTTGCACTTGTGCTGTAAATCTGGGGAAATTTAGGCTAAACCACACCACCAAAGCTAGGATCTGTGGACCACGCCAAACTCAATTTGAATTCACAGGGACCATATTTCGAAGCTGCAAATTCCCCGCATGGAATACTCTGAAGCCCAAACACCCGGGTGGCGATCGTACAAAACCAGACCTCTTGAACTGTCTCGGCAGAAAGGACGCACGCTATAATATCCGGATCTACCGAGCATGGATCAATTACGAGTCGGCTTTGCTCATTATAGCATTCCAACAGCCGTTAAAACGCTTTGGCTCCCCTCCGGATTGGCGGCAACAGTGGCTTCGAGAATTGTTGCTATGACCGACCTGAACGAGACCTCACCATGAAAGCTTCATTTGTACCTGTTCTCGGCTTGGCGGCCTTCGGGTCTGCTCAGATCTCACAGACTGAGTGTAGGTTCTGCTCGACTTACTTCTGGTTGACAAGCACCTGCTAACAAGATTCAGCAACCTCCGACCCAGCTTGCGCGGCTCTGCCTCAGGATATCACCCTTGTGAACCAGACATACGTCCTCCCGGACCCTTTTACATTCCTCAATGGCACCGCTGTCACCAGTGCAGCAGCATGGGCCTGCCGTGCCGCTGAAATCAAGAGCCTCTTCCAGCGGTTCGAGCTGGGTGATAAGCCTGCCCGGCCACCAGTGGTTACCGGGCAATTCGACAGTGCAACTAATCTGTTGAACATCACGGCAGGTCTGAGTGATGCCCAGACCGTCAGCTGGACCGTGAACATCTCGTATCCAGCCGCCAACACCACCGCCGGCCAGACAGGTCCCGTACCAGCCGTCATCGCGTACGGCAGCCTCTCGGTGCCCCGCCCCGACGGCGCCGCGGTGATCCTCTTCAACAACTCTGCCATCGGCGTCCAGAACAGCGGCTCCAGTCGCGGTCAGGGCCTCTTCTTCGATCTTTACGGCGCGAACGCCACCGCCGGCGCCCTCATGGCCTGGGCCTGGGGTACGAGCCGCATCATCGATGTCATCGGTGACAACCCGCAGCTCGACATCGACCCCACACGCATCGCCGTGACCGGCTGCAGCCGCAACGGCAAAGGCGCGATCGTCGCGGGCGCCTTTGACGAGCGCATCGCGCTCACCCTGCCGCAGGAGTCCGGCTCGGGCGGTGACGCCTGCTGGCGCGTCAGTCGCGACATGCTGGTCAACCAGAACCTGCTGACGCAGACGGCGCAGGAGATCGTCGACGAGAACGTCTGGTTCTCCTCGGCGTTCGGCGCGTTCGGCGCCGACAACTTCACAGTCGGCACCCTGCCCGTCGACCACCACCAGTTGGCGGGCGTGGTTGCGCCTCGTGGGCTGTACAGCACGTCGAACAACGACTTCCTGTGGCTGGGCCAGCAGAGCAGCTATGATTGTATGGTGACGGCGAACAAGATCTTCCTCGCGCTGGGCATTGCGGATCGGCATGGGTTTAGCCAGGACGGCGACCATGCGCATTGCTCGTTCCCGCAGGACCAGGTGCCGGAGATTACGGCGTTTTACAGGCGGTTTCTGTTTGCAGATAACAGTGTGAACACCAATATTCTGCGGACGACGGGGACCTACACGTACAATGCTACGTGGGCGCCATGGACCGCGCCAAACTTGGTGCAAGCTGGTGTTATGACTGGTGGAGTGGTCACTACGGCGGGTGCTTCCACGATGGTTCCGGCTGGCATGCTTGCTGCGATAATTGCTGGTTTTGTGATTGGATTAATGTAAAGACAAGACGAGGCAGACCTTTTGTATAAAGTAACAGGAGAATGTAAATATCAATGTTTTAGCTAATATTCTTGACAAATATCGATTTTCAAGCGATGGTCAATAGAATAGCTGTATAACGGGTTTAAAAAGCTTAGAAGTACAATAGTATAATCTAGAGTACGAAAATATGCCAAGATTAGCTTTATAAAAAAGGTTACTTTTCGTATTCTTTAATACCAACCGCTACAGAACTATAAAATAGAGTAATAAGCTATAGCTTCTCTAAAAAATGCGAAAGGTTTATAGGGTAATATTTTTCACTCTGCAGCCTCTGGTTGGCTATCAACCCAGACAACAATATTAGCAGGCGGATTCTGCGATTCAGCGAAGAAATCTCTGATAGCTTTGTCCGAGTACCGTAAGCTGAAGTGCGTCAGAACGAACGTTGTCTTTGGCCATTGCCGCACCACCGGCTCTAGGTCCGCCCAGATGGTGTGCTTCGTCTTGACCGCCTGCGCGCGATGCTCTTCCCACAGGAAGCTGCACTCCGTAATGACCACCGGTATGCCATCCTGCAGCCATCGCGGCGAAGCGGCTAGGGTCGCGGCCGTGGTGTCACCCAGAAATGCAAAGACAGGCGTCGCATGCGGCGCGGTGATGTCCACCCCAGCCTCGCGCAGAGCCTTGAGCTCGGGACCTTTGCGGCCCACGTACTCAGGTTTGAGCTTGCGCGAGTTCAGCGCGAAGACGTAGCCCACGCAGGGCACGGTGTGGTCGCAGGCGAAGGCCTCGGCAGTCCATTCGGTGCCTGTACGGCGGAGGGGGATGATGTCGCCGGGGTGGACGCCGTGGATGTCGTGGGTGTCTAGCCAGTGGCGCTGGGGCGGGGCTGCTGCTGCTACTTCTGGTGGTTGGGGTTCGGAGTCTTCGGAGGAGGGGTCGGGTTCGTCATCGCCCGTGTCGGGCTCGTTGGCCTCGTCGGCGGTGGCTAGGCCACCCGCATTGAGGATGGTTTTCGCGCGGAGGAAGGTATCGAGGGCTGGGACTACCTCGTTCGGGCAGTAAATGTCTGGAGGTGCGCTGCGCTTGATGAAGGCTGGGGCGAGAAGGCAGTGGTCGGAATGGCCGTGGGTAATGCTTGAGAAAGTCAGTCGGTTCCGAAGCCGAGCGTGGCTAGTTGCAGCGCGTTACGAAGACGCGACCGGGGAGAGCGTACAAGATATGTTTCGGGCGCTGTTTATTAACGCAGAGGCCAGCGTCTAAGAGGAGGTTCAACTGGGGTATCTGGACAAAATTCAGCAATGCCTCGCCTATTCGCACCGAAGCACCAACTGACTTACTATGAACGAGGTGTGCCATGCTGCCCGGGACTTGCCGGTCAAGACAAGCTGCTGGTGTTTGCCCGGCAACCGCCATTCAAGAACGTCGGATCGAGAGGATTGAGGAAGCGGCGTTGCGAACTCCATCGCGACGACCGTAGTTTACCGAACGGAAACGCAATCGAAGGTTCTTTCTTCTTTTAAACTTTATATTCCAGTTAAGAAACTCTGAAAGCCCGTTTTACGAAAATAATTTCAAATAATAATATTATATATATATTAGTATAATAAACTAAGAGAAAATATTATTCTAATTAAATAGCTTTATAAAAGATTTAGGAAAAATATATAATAGAAACTTTAAAATCTAAACGGAAAACCAATATTTCAATTGAAACTAACAAAGCAAATACTTTTTACGTTATTTCAACCTCGCGTATTGCGATAAACGCTAAATGAAAGTGTAATCTCGAATTTTGAGTAGCATTGAATCAAAGTCGCGCTTTCTTTATTCATCAACGATATTGCATCAAAGTTCGCCTGCACAGCCAAACTACGTTCGATTCTTCAAAACTAATTAAGTGTCGACTGCTTGACATCTTTAAAAGGCTTTTAACCGATGGTTTAAAGGAAAACAGGATGCTGGAATCGACGCTGCTGGCCGATAAAGCGTCGTCTGCTTCGACTCCCGTTCCTCACGTCACCGACACGCGCCAAGACAACCTCGCCAATCAGTCTACATCACGCGGCGTCTGTGGTCCTTATTCCAATGGTGATAAGTCGGCGAGGAACGCGTCAGGAGGCGGCCAATTGGCTTTAAATGGAAGCAATGGCGGAGAGAATGCCCCCAGCAACGCCAACGCGAACGCGCCGAACTCCTCCGCCTCTGCGCCAAATCGTCCCGCGAACCTGAACAAGGCCAAAATCTCGACTCCGTCTACTCTCCCCTCTGCCCTAATACCAAGTGGCAGAGGACCCAATGGCTCTAATCATACTGCTGCCGCCACAAAAAACAATGCATCGCCTCGCTTACCTCACAACCTCCAGAGAGCTGGCCATGTCCAAGGGAATGGGACCGGCTTTCCTTCTAGGCCTCCACTGTCCAGGCCTGATCCGTCGCGTGCGAGCCAAGCGTCAAACGTCCCGGGCGCTATACGACCAAATGGGACCAGTAACCCGGCCGCCATCAAGATGAAAAGGACGGGACAAAACTTCCCTCTCAATTCTACAAGCACCTCGCACCAGAGAAACGGGTCCAATTCGCCAATTCCAAGACCCGGCTCGCTCCCCGGAGCCGGAGTCGGAGCCGGAGGCGGAGGAGGAGCTGGAAGAGGAGGTCAATTGAGTAGAGCCCCGGATATTGTCTCCGCGAAGGTTACGGCTCCCTCGACTACACGTGAGACTCCTGTTCCAGTCCCA
Source organism: Ophiognomonia clavigignenti-juglandacearum (assembly GCA_003671545.1). Taxonomy (NCBI): domain Eukaryota; kingdom Fungi; phylum Ascomycota; class Sordariomycetes; order Diaporthales; family Gnomoniaceae; genus Ophiognomonia; species Ophiognomonia clavigignenti-juglandacearum. Next base: position 88,854 of record PYFS01002316.1, on the reverse strand, counting down.
AGAATACCAGGGAGCAGACAGGAAAGCTCAACTCTGTCTACGGCGGTTTCTTCCAGAGATGGCGTTACAGTGGCCAAAAACAATCACTCGGTGCCAAACTCAGACTCAGACTCGGACGACATCATGTACGAAGCAATCGCCCCTACGGATGCAATGGACAGAACAGCTGTGGCAGCGGACGACGCCATGGACGACGCGTCAAGCAGTGAAGACTCCGACTCTCAAAGTGAGGATGAAGACGACGATGACGATGATGATGATGACGATGACGACGAGACTGCCGAGATGGATTTTGAAGGTGAGGGGCCGCTACGGCAACGTTTCCAGGCGCCGGACCTCGAGGACGACGACGACGACTCGGAAGATGACACGGAGGACGACGATGCGACATCTGTGTCCTCTTCTTCTGGCGAGTCCTCGATTGCGAACGAACCTGCGGTAGACCTGCCCTCGGCTGGCATTCGACACCAAGGGCTCTTTCCCTCGACAATCTTGGAAATGGCTGAGCCTGATCGTCCATACACTCGGTATCTCGACAAGGGTGTCATCATCAAAGCTGGTCCGGCAATATTTCCTGTTGGGTATGCCAAGAGCAACATTCCAGGCTTCCCATGGGTGTGTGCTGTGCGCTCCTGCAGACAGTGCTACAAAAATGCCGCTGGTATAGCTAATCATGCACGCTTCACGCACAAAAAAGCGATGTTCAACGACAACATGGATGGAACTGTGTCCTTGGTAGGCTCATACTCTCGGAAAAATGCCGCGGGACACTACCCTCCCGTCGTCGTCTCTAGACGCCCTCTGGACCCCAACGAGCCACCGATGCGCGAACCTTGCCTTGCGCCCAGCAATATCAAGACCGGGAAAGCCAAGTCGAAAGCATTGAAAGCAGCCGCGAAGCAAACTCCCGTCACCGTCAAGGAGGACGTGGATATGATCCTCGACGTTGCAGACAGTCTCGAGCCACAGGCGCCTCCAACTCGCCCTCAGACTGCTGATCGGGATCGGTCCGAACAAATGTGGCGGTATATTCAGCCGTACCTCTCCGTGCACATATCCATGCCGGAGCTGAACTGGGCGCGCTACATTGCCCACCTGCCTCGTGTCCGAGACGTCAAATGGAACGAAGAGCGGGTGAGGGACCACCCGTATAAGGACTCTCATGCCAGAGATGTGACGGCACTCATCGTCCAGGTTACTGGTGTGGAATCGCCAGAGCCCTGTAAGCAATGTGCTCAAGGTAGAGGGCCCTTTATCGGCTGCTTCCGCATTTCTCCAGACGCGCCAGATGAAGCCAAGGCCGCCGTTCTGAGTTGCGCCAATTGTAAGTAATTACTGTGTTCCTATGTACGCTTTCCCATGAGATGCTAGCTAAAAATGTACGCAGGTTACTATCACTGTGGGCAGTCCGCCTGCAGTCTTTGCAGTCAACACGTAGCACGGAGGAAGCGAGATGGCGGACCTGTAGGGCGCTATCGGCCTGGGGAGAAGCATGCCAAAAGCTACAACATGAAGTTTCTGAGCGATATAGCCCACGGCAAAGCTCCCAGAGCGACAGCAGCACAATCAAAAGCTCGGTCTGGTCCAGCAAGTTCTCCAGTTGACGCCTCGGCAAAGCGCAATTTGAGGCTGTACCATCCATCCGAGTTCACTGTCATCGAACGGGCAAGTGCTGAGCGTCCCTACGACGTGGTTAAGGATAAAGACGGAGGCGACGTACGTATGGATGGAATCTTGCTCCCTGAGAAATACGATCTCGACCGTACCGTTGCTGGGTATCCCTGGATATGCCCTTTGCGCTCCTGCCGGAAGGTCTTTAAGAAGGGCACCAGCTTGGGCGCACATCTCATTGTAAGTGCATACCCTTGTGGTTCGGATTTCTGTTGATTGCTACTCCATGGTTCATGTGGCAGTCATCCGACTTGGAGGCAGCGTATTGTCCGAGCCTAGTTTCGCAGCACGATACTGATGTTCTATTTTAGAAAATGCATCCTGGAATCCTTCTGAACGATAATCTTGACGGCACGCTGTCGCAGGTTGGCTATTATAATGTTGCTCCGCCAGGCATTACCGGCCTACCTCCTCTCGTCATCTCCAAGAACCCGCTGGACCCAGGCGAGCCTCCTATGGAACAACCTGCACGACTTGGGCAACTCGCACAGGCACCTGAGAATCCCAATCCCAAGCACCTAGCCAGAATGAGATCATCTGTTGTCCTGGAGAAGCCTGCTGCCCACACTGCGCACTGGAAACCCACACGCAATGAGCTATGGGGCCACATACTACCATACCTGCCCAATACAGTGTTGACGATTACAGCAGATTTCAGAGTATTTTCACTCCTTAGTTTGCCACGCCAACGGAACTTCCAGATGCGGCCAGGTTACAGAGTGAAGGACGATCACAGTGAGCTTGTTGCTATGATCATCTACGTGACTGGCGAGGAACACCACAACGGGCTGCGTAAATGTACGGGGTGCGCCAGAGGGTCAGGCCCGTTTCCCCACTGCATTACTTTGAAGAAAGGAGTGCCATCGGACGCTCATGCCATGGTACGAAGCTGCGCCAACTGCATTTTCACGCATCGAAAGCAACAGTGCAGTGTCAAAGGCTGGAAGTTCGAGCCTGCAGAGGGCGAAATGGCCGCACCACCCAATGTTGCCTGGACAACTACCGGCGCCAGCTCCGGCGCCAACAAACGATTGCGAATCGCGGACTCCGAGAGTGAAGAGCCTCTGGCTATACGTCGGCGCTCGGATCGACTGGGTGTTGTGGACGAAGCCGCGACCTTGGAAACTGAATCAAGAAGGACCGAGGTGCCATCGCATTTGATACCGACTCGTCGATCGATGCCACAGATGTCTGGATTGTTGAAAGGCGGCGATAATGGCGGTACTACCAAGGCCGAGTCTTCGTCCACACTTGTGCAAACCGGCCAATTCGACTCGGATGAGTTGCTTGAGATGGAGGATTGGGAGATCGCTCCGGGACGCATTCGCGCAACTGGCGCTGCAGGGCCTGACAGTAAGAACTCTTCTCTCCACTTCACCTCCTTCCTGTCCATTGTATCTTCCTTTAGGCCGTCGTCCTTGATCCGCTGACTGACGTATGATAACAGACTTCGCCTTCTCCAAGTCCTATCTTGAATCTAATCAAGCCGTGCGAGTATCACGCGACGTGACCTTCGAAGTGAAGACGATCAAGTCCGGCAACAGCATCGAGCTAGCAGCGGACCTAACCCGGACGCGTTACTGCTCCCTTGCGACGGGCAAGCTCTACGTCGCCATCGTGGGACCAGATGGCATCAGGCCGGTGGAGGAGTTTAGCATCGGACCAGGGGGGCTGGTCAAAATCGTGCCAGGCATGACAGCAAGGATGCTCAATAAGCTATACATCGAGGTCATGCTGACGATCAATTCCATTGCGGAGTGAGGGTGAGCATGGACGCTCAGTGATGCGCACAGGAAGATCGAGTTTGTATTTAAAGCTAATGCGTTGGCATTGCGTTGGCGTCCACAGCATTTACACGGTGAAAGAGGGAGGCATGAATCTTGCTGGGAATAGCAACTTTTTCGGAGGCGTCGCCGCGCTTGTTTTTTTTTTTTAAGCTGGGGGGCACTATGCAGCTGGCGGCATCAGTCATAGATACCTACACCAGCAAATGGAATAGAATCACCCTGACCGCAGCACGTGGATGTAGCGGCTGACCTATGATACGGAACAGAGGTACTCGTTTGCTCGGACCTGTTGTCGTCAACTCTAGCACGACATGCCCGACCTTCCCAGGGTTCTGCTGAAACCGATCGCTTCTTTCTAGCGCCTGAGCATCCAGGCCTGCCTTCGATTCAGGCTTCTTGCTCACCGTCCTCAGGCTGGTCGTCCGTGTAATCACTGACGAGAGGCACGTAGTCTGCAGCCAGCGACTGAAAGGAGCTCGGACGGGACGTCAAGATGTGCAGCGCCTCTGCGCCGGCAAAGTATAGATGAATGGCACTAACCACCATTTGTTAGCCTTGAGTGAGGCAACAGCCGGTTTTGGCGAGGTGGGGAGAGGTGGAAACTGTTGTGAAAGGCAGAACACTCACAAGCTAGCCATCAAAAACACCGAACAATACGTGCCCAGCACCACCAAGCCGGGAGGATAGTTCCACCACGGCGCGGCAAGGGTGACCCACGTCAGGATCAGGCATACCAGAACAAAGATGGCGATTATAGTATCCGCAAACAAGACATTCGACGCCGAGAGCATCTGGATCGCCGACCCCATGCCCGCAACTGCGTCGCGGTAGAGGAGGATGAGGGCTAGAACGGCTGAGGCGGCGAGGGGCACAAGCCCGATCGCGGGGAAGGCCTGGTGGCTTGCGACGCCGTGGATGATGCACATGACCAGCGCCGGGGGGAAGATGGCGATGGTGATGCGGCGGAGGAGGACGGTCGAGTTCATGGTGGCAGTTGGGGAGCGCGTTGGAGGCATGGTTGTGGGCTGCGTTTTGGGCGGGTTGTGTTTCTGTCAGGCGGCGCGGAGGTCTGGTTGCTAAGATGGAAGTGAGGTGGAAAGTTTGGTGACGGCTTGAGGAGCACAGGTGGACGTGGAGAAAGTGTAAAGCAGGTGAAATATTTATACAGAATCGAAGGAATGCAGCATCAGAGCGGGTTACACGCGTGTCATCTTCACTGCCACACAGATGCTGATGCCTGGTGTGGCTGCGGAACTACGAGTTTGTGGAGCAGCATGCTGGGTGTGATCTGTTTGCTTCGTTTACCAACGTCATAATTACTGGCGCTTGGACAGGATTGAGTCTATAATGTCTCACGTTATGCGGCTGTGTGGTCGATCTGTTGTCCATCCAGCTGCAATTCGCCCGTGGCAGCATCCTTCAAGGCAGACGTATGCGGGCAGAAGCCCATGCTGAAGTAAGCACAAGTGGATATCCGGACGAGCTCGGTGGCCGCACAATCATTTTCTATCGCTTGTTGTGCTAGGAGTTACTTCGAGGGCATTCTGACTTGGTGCTGAGGCCTATTCAAGTTCCAATTCTACCAGATAACGGCCCGTTGTGGCTAAAGGGGGCCAGTATGCGGCTCAGATACTTGACAACCGTGGGTCCTTCATAATTCTGGTAGCCATGACACCAGAGCAATTATTGTGATTTGCAGAAGAATTAGAAGATGACCCTGATAACTCTAGGGCCCGTGGTTCATCCCCAAGTACTCGGCCCAAAAGTCTCACCCTCTGCCACAGTCTTCAGAATCGCTGTGTATGTAGAGTCCTGAACACAATCTGTCAGCACACGCTCCACTGTATTCGCACAAGTTACGAAAACACATGCTCACCATGTTTTCAAAGACACCAACGTTGCCCCACCATTGCGGGATAATCACGCCGGGTAGTGTGATAGCGAAGAAGATGACTAGTGGGAGTTAGCTCACAAAGGTAAGGCGCTACTATAGCGACCAAGGCTTCTTCTCATGGTAATAGACAAATGAAAGCACTTACCAATGGTAGATAGCACTAGTCCTGCATCCAGGCCCGCTGCCGTGACATAGTTGTACGTACTCCACCATCCGCTGAACCGCTTCCTAATGACATGATTGAAAAGTAGGGCAAACAAACCCCACGTCCAGAAGCTGAGCGGGGTGGCGGGTGGAAGCCATCCCATACTTCCGAGCATGATGGGTGCGTGGAGTGTGCGTCCTACCCAGGACATGCGGCCGCCGAACTTGACGAAGCCGTAGAGGACGCACGGCAGGATTGCGCCGATGAGCCAGAAGACGTTGAAGTACTGGTAAATCGATCCGACGCCGAACATGCGCGATGGCCCAATAACACCCCACACGATCGAAGACGAGAAGAATGTGCGTCCATTCGGACAGGTGAATTTCGAGGGTTGGTCTCTGCGACACGTTAGCGGAAGTTGCAGGGACACAATGTGCGCACGTCCACACTCGAGAAACTCACAGATCACAAGCCCCATCGATATTACCCAGCGTCCAGTTCATGACGGCAATCTGCACAAATGTAGCCCAGATGGTTGCCACAACCTGGCAGAAAAAGGTGATGCGGGGAGGAACCTTGAGATAGTGTGCCATCTTCATGTCGCCGGCGTAAGTCTGCGCCTGGCCGAGGACGATAGTGCTGTATACCTTGAAAATCATGACACCGATGGGTTTTCCGGGGATCATGAAACCAGCTAAGAAAGGCGACAGGACGTTCAGAGCCAGGCCCAGGTTCGACACGGCCAGAATGATGGTTGTTGGCAGCATGAAGACGATGGCTAGTAAAATTGCCACAAAGTATGTCCACCATGGCAGCTGCGAGTCAAAGCCCAAAGCCGTGGCCAACCCCAGCGCAACAGAGATCACGAAGACGGTCAGGTACCACCACTCGGGCGCATCTTGGTATTTAGCCATAAGTCTCATATGGACATCGGGCTCCTGACTTCTGGCAGCTTTGAGTCGATACCAGATTTCCTTGCCATGGAACAAGCCGCAGTGGACCAGCGCAGCTATCAGGGCGGCGAACGAAAGGCCGTAGTTCAGGGCAAATGTTGGGGCGAGGAAGAGAGGCGAGTAATCCTTGTACTTCTGCAGGTCGAAGGAGAAGCCATCGCCCAGAATCCGGCTGACGTTGTAAGAGCTCTGTGTGTTGTCGTATGTCTGGGATGTGTTAATCGGTAGATATTCGCTGTAGATGGCTCCTGAATAGGCTATGCCAATCGTTGCCAGAATGACGAACACAACGAGCCCGACGAGCTCGGATATGGCGGTGTGAACGGGGGCGAGGAGCGGATCTCCAAGGTATGCTGTCACGTAGGTCCAGTCGAACGTCAGAGGTATCAGCGATAGGCCAGTAAAGCCTCCGAACAGCTGGTTGAGGACGACGTTGTTCGGCCGGATCCAGGTGACAAAGGAAAATACCGATAGTCCCTGCCAAAGGACTCCCGGAATCCAATAGTAGATGAACATGCCGATAAGCACGTAGAAGAAATACCGGTATCTGCTGATCGTCCAGCCGTTGCTGTGGATGCCATCACTTTTGCTCTTGTCGTGCAAAGCGTAGAAAAGAGTCGTACTGCTGAATTGGCCCGGCCCTATTCCGTATCAGTCACCGCATTCGCCCCTCGGATGGACTCACAAGAAGTTCGATGAGATCGGATAGAGCGCCCAGGTGCTATGGCGGTGGTGAGAATGACATACAGATCATGGCTGCCGGCCACACCAAAAACCTTCGCGCCATACCAGCGAGCCCGATACCTATGAGCTGAGAACTCAAAGTGAACAGCAACTGAAAACCCCAGCCAAGGTTTATGTCGTAGAACGGCTTCCCTTGCAACGCCAACAGTGCATCAGTGCTGTAGGCGTATCCTACGAAGATCGGAGTCAGCCCTGAAACTCTCATCCTCGTCCATCAACTTCAGACAGGAAATATAGTATAGCCTTACCAATGCTCACATTCGACATCAGAACGACGACAACATGCTCCTTGATCGTGAACGGCCCCGTGTTGAAAGTCCACTTGATTCCAAAAAGGTTGAACACTCTCATAGGCATGATTTTCGCCCACAAACAGCCGATGGGGTAGACAAGCAACTGCACCACCAGCGACGGGAAATTGATGGCCGGGCTCCTCATGGACAAGAACATGTTCAGGCCGCTGCCGATAGTGACGAAAAACATTCCCAGGATCCACGCCCGGACAGTGTTCGCTGCCTCCTCGCCATCCGTATTTCGCACCGCAGCTCTGACCTCGGCATAGGGTGAGTCCTCAATGAACAAAGTCTCAGCCTCGATGATCTCCCCTGGGTCGCCGTCCTGCAGGGCTTTGTCCAGGAACTCCAGTTTCTCCTGGAGCAGATTCGGGTCGAACTGGTGGGCGTGCTTGATGCTCTGGAGGTCTTTCAATGTGGCTGCTTCCTTCACGTCCACAGTAGACTTCGCATGCTTCTCGATGCCTGCAGTATTCGAGGCCTGAGCTGGCGGCGTATCAGAGGATTCCATTCTGACAAACGCAGTGGCTTGGGTGGCGAGTGAATGGGTAATCAGCACATGCCACCAGGACTAGTGCAAATATAAGCAAGCTCAGGCGTATGTGCTATGGTTATTCTGGGAAATAACCATCGGGCAATACATCATTTCGTAAAATTGACAAGCAGGTATGTTGAAAAACCCGTAGATGCAATCTTTATAGCTGTATAGTTACCGGCTCGTTATCGATCAACAAGCACTCATGCGGTTGGAACCTTAGATAAGCCCTCGTGGTAACTCCACTTCGGTATCCTGTGTCCAGATCACCGATGCGGCCGAGGGGTTACTAAGTCTGTACAGGTGTACAGATAGTTCTAGATCAGTAGCACGTACTGTATATGATCGGCTCGCTTGTCTGCTTACTGCCGTTTCGGGCTCGAGCCTCTCGCGGCATCCTGGAATCTGATAGGGGAGATAGGGGGAGAATCGAGGCGCAAAGGATGTAGAGTTTGGAAGTGACATGGGTCCAGATTCCGGTCGCACAACCCCTCCCCGTCACTGCAGGCTACCGTGACCCCTCGACTTGGGCCCATGTTCAGTTTAAGTACTAAAACGTTCGTCACATTTTTCCCCGGCTTGAGAATTTTCTGCTCTCTCACTATTGGAAGTGACCGCCCAAGATTCATAATCCTCCAGCGTACCGTCCGTCCTTTTTCTTACAAGGCAAAGAGAACCGACAACAATGGCGTTCCACTACTGTCAAAGCGCCGAACACCGTCCAGCCGCTCACTCGAATACCTCACCGCCGAGAACGAACTGCAGAGAGCTCCATCTGAGGCTTTGCGTGAGCAAGTCCGTAACATTGAGAACGATTTCTGGCACGAATTCCTGCCCAGTCTCCGCATAAAGCCAGCCGAGCGGCTGCCAAGCGAAAGTACATTATCGCCTCCTGGTGCTGGCAAGCAGTTCGGAGACCTTCCTGCATAGATCCACCAAAAAAATATCGTGACCCTCTTGTTAAGCTAGACCTCCTGAGAAACAACCACGGATATTCGTCAAGGATGGACTGGAAATGACCACAAAGGCGTGGTAAAGACTGCTAGAACACAAGACAAGCAGGCGGCGACGATGACGCTCGAGAGGCTGTGGGATTGAAGCTCGGGTCGCGCCTCGCGGCACAGCTAAACGGCGGAAAAGAAATTCGTGCGCGAAGTCTCCAGGGTGATCGTCGAGGAGCCGGGTGAAGAGCGCCCTGGAAGAGCAGGGCGTCGAGGTCGATATAGGTAGGACTTCAAGGCCAGTGAGGCGCGCTTGGACCACCATGAAATTCGGATGCCAATAGCCATGGAATTCGATCCAGAGCCGCAGCAAATATTTGTGCCCCTTTGCTACTCATGGGAGGTTGAACTTCTATCGAATGGGAGTTTGAATATGCTGCATTTTGGCCAATCTAGGCTCCGGACGGTCGATATACTGCAAGAACTTTGACCCCCGTAAGCATTTCGAACACCTCTCTGTGTCTATTCATATCTGCTGGGTCTCGGTTGAAGCAACACGCTCTGGCCTTGCGACTATATATCTTGAGAACCCGTGCCAGGTAGAAAGCGATCTTGAACCTAGCCAGCTGACAAAGCTCGGCCATGCTCGTGGGCACATCGGAGCTTTTGCTTGGGCGTGCTCCTATGATCCTGAGCATCCACGGCTCCATGTGTGCCATCAAAATGCATTCTGGTGGCTCCAGTTCAAGGTAATAGTCCTCGCGCCGTACCTCGACGAGACAGAAGCCATCACCATGGAATACCTTGCGGGTCTCTGGTAGCGAGGTCCACGCTGTAGGGGCATGTATCGAAGGATGTGTGAACCACATCTGGGGCCACTTGTTGTGCGGGCGTTGGTCACGTATTCTTCGGATAAGCAAGTGCCGGTCCCTTTCATTCCACCTCCAGGCGCCTAAGAACCTGTACAGATCGAGGCCGAGCGAGACTGCCATGTGGGCAAAGTCTTCTTTCACCATGGGCTGGCTGGCTGTCGGGTCGTGACCTAGGACCGATTGTAATACGTAGCTTCGTTTGGGACCTGGTTGCGGGGTATCTGGGAATATCATCTATCACGGACCAAGAGTCAGCAAAACAAGCCATTAAATATAAGAACACGAGGTCAGAACGACTAATTGGACAAACGGCATCAACAAGAGGAGTGTACCTCTGTGAAGGTACTGGTGAGACGTACGAGGTCCTTTTGCGGACGCATCCACCTTTGGACAGACGAAAAGGACATCAACCTCATCTGATCCATCATTCCAATGATCTTTACGTAATTTGGGGACATGCCTCGCTTGTACCATTCGGACTGACGATACCATTGACCGGTCTGGAGTCGCCCGTTCAAAGCAGCGCGGGACTGCTTACATGTCGTCCTAAGCGATTGCTCCATGGCATACGCGGTTTGCTAGGATTGGGGGTCTAGGTAGTGACCCTTGGGGGAGGGAAACAGCAAAGCTGTTAACATGCCGTCAGGTGAAGTTGTGCCGCTCAGGGCTACCGTAAAGTAGTGCACATCGCCCTGGTCAGGGTGCAGCTCTCGCCCAGCAGCCTCCCAGATCCTGTCCTGGATTTCCACCGGAAGGTCTGGGAAACGGTGAAAGACTCTGAACGGTGCCGATGGACTCCTTGTGTTGATGTTGTTGTTCTGAGGAGCAGTCGGCATCATGGACACCTTCTCACCCTCGCGCAATAGAGTGGGATAATGAGCTGTTTGATCCATTGTGGTGGTAAGGTCTTGGAAAGGGTTTGCTTAAATCTGCAACTCTTGTGGCCACGCTGCAGTGAGATCTAAGCTCTGCTGAAAGTCTCGCTTGAAGATGCTGTAAACGTATTGCATGCCCGCCGGCTGGAGAGGTAAAATTGTGGTTGTAGGAGAGAGAATGGTCTGTCAACAATAGCCCTGCGAGACACGCTACTTGTGCCCCTCTGTAGCCGGATCGCTCTCTTCTTGCCTACAGTGCCGTATGTGGTGAGCAAGAGCTGGGAACTGAGATGATATTGTGTGGTGTATCGAAGCGAGGGCCGTTGATGCTGGGTGGGTAGGGTGTAGGGGCATAAAGATAGGATCATGAGCTCGAAGTTTTGAAGGAAGATGAAGTTTTAAGGGTAGCCATATCTAAGCCAAAACTTTCTTTCCGTATAGGCAGATCACTAACTGAATCCAGATGAACTCTTTCTGTTTAGTTTGTGTATGGCTCCTGAGTCACCACTTAGTTCTGCACCGGCTCCCCGACGAACACCTAAGGACCTAGGTAGTGTCGAGCTGGTCCGCTAGCGATAGATAATATTTTGATGACTCAAATACTAGGTCAAGGGTGAATACCTTTTTTGGCGGTGATTGGCAGATTGTAGAAATGATTGGCTGTCAACGTGACGGTATTCTTGCACAAGCACTAAACCAACTTTCTTGCGGAGTTAGAGAAGACACTTGAGTACCTGGATTTCAAAATGATACCATTTTGCAGCCATCAGCTACCTACTAGTAGAAAGTTACCCAGTACCTCCATAGCCAATTGTCTTACTGGTAGCCCAGGAGCATGCACCAATGTGGATTGCCAGGCTCAGTGCTCACAGCAATGTATGATAAGGCAACATCTCAATGACAAAGAAAGCATAAATCTGAGTCCAGAGCAAGACACAGGCCTAGATAACTTCCTGAGGCTGAAGGCAGGACTCTAAAGCAGCGTGCAAGCCAGTGTTAGATGCCTGTCCCCGGAATACTTGCCTAAGATAGGAGGTACATGGCACTTGGGCAGGTGCCATGATGCTTGAGCTAGCGATGTCATATCGATGCGCTTCATAAGCAAAAATACCAATTACCCCCCCAGCCTGCCAGCACTTGAGCAACTTGAACACTTTGCTGAAACTTTTGGCAGCTACAATCAACTCCTCCTCTTTCGTCCCTCCGTTCCTTGCCACACGTTAAGTCCCTTCGCAAGAAAACGGACCATGACGCCTGTCCCCCCCGCCAGCAATGGCAAAGCCGACCTCGCCGACATTCGCATCGACGACGCCATGAACGACCAAACGCAACAGATCAACAAGAACCCCTTGGAGTGCCGCAATGCTCACATGGGTGACGCCATGTACACCCTGAAGCGCCGGGCCAACAAGTACGCTGTGGAGCTCGTCGAGGTTGTCACCGCCGAGACCGTTCAGAAGACTGTTGTTTTCATCATGGGCACCTCCGTACGTCTGCTAATTAGACACACCCACAGACCTGAAGACAGGAGATCTGGTCAAACTGTGTCGTTGTGTCTGCGCGGGTTACATCGTCTCTCAACCAGTCAATCAGAGACGCGACGAGCACCTGTCACTGACATTAAGCAATTGCTGACACAAATTCCTCTTGACAGCTGAAACTCCTTCCTCTTGCTCTGCGCAAGGAAAAGTATCCCAACAACACCGAGGACGCGACTGTGAAGCACGAGGTGCGCTTCATGACTCTCATGGAGTACCTGACCGAGTCCTTCGCCATGGAGGATGGATTGGGAGTCAGTGTTTTGCGCAGGGAGCTCACCGCCCACCTCAAGCAGAAGGATCCATACTTGTCGGACGAGTTCGACCTGCTCATGAAGCAGTGGGACCTCGACCAGGATGACATCAAGGGCTCCAAGAACCAGAAGGAGGACAAGCGCGAGCAGGAGCAGCAGTCTTTTTTCAGCGCTTTCGAGAAGCTCAACCCGTGCCAGGGCCAGACAAAGCTTAACCCCAGCCAGCCCCAGCCTGACCCTTTCCCCACCGAGTCGACCGTCAAGTACGACCACTCACAGGCCTCCGATCCCCAGGATGACAAGTACCAGAGCCAGACGAACCCGAGCCCCATTCTACCTGAACCTTTCCGAGAGCGTCAGTGGGCTGGCAAGTTCGGCGAATTGCCATGGTACAGCCGGGCAAAGGCCTCAGCTCCACAGGATGACAAGACGAACCTTGACCCCAGCATGCCTTCCTCTTTCTCAAACAAGTGGGCCAGCAAGGACGGCGAGATGCAATGGTATAACAACCCCAAGGAGACCGTTCCGCAGTGGATCGAGTCTCAGGGTGTCAAGTGTGGCCCCTCCACTCGTGCTGTTAAAATCAAGGGTGCAGCTGGGCCTGTTAAGACCAACGAGAACGTGGTTCCAAACGTCCCAGACGTTTCCAACCGCATGCCCCACAACATCGACACTCTGCAGAACCAGAACACCGAGTACGATGACTACGGCATCGTCACCTCCGACGGCGTCCTCGTTGGTCATCCCCCCAAGATTCCCTCCGGTCTCCTCGACTGGGGCGGTGACGAGGACGATGGTGAAGACTTCGACGAGATGGAGGAGATCGTGGCTCGCCGCCGCGCTCGAGCCATTCCCAAGAGCCCTGACCAGAAGGCCAAGGGTGCTGAGGAGCAGGGCACTTCGGAGCCAGAAGATGACTGGGTCTTGATGTAATGAGATGGAAGACAACCATGGAACTTGGAATTACAACGCGTTCGGCGTGCTGCTTGCAGGTTTATGGGCGTTGCACGGGTGACATGTTTCGTCATGCTACCCTACTCGAGCCCAAGTAGGATTTGATCTTGACTTGCAGGAATATTCCAGCATGCTGACGAGGGTTTGACATGTCCTTGGAATGGGCTACCGTATACGGCACAAAATTTCCTGCTTTCAGCGAGCATTTCACAACAGTGATGGGTCATTGGGCTTGAGGTCAGCATGCAAAGAAGGTACCACTCGATACTAAAGGCAATTTTCGAAAGCTTGAGAAATTGAAGATGATCCTTATTAACACTTATTTCCTTCTATCATGAACTCGTAGTAGCACCAAACGCGAAGAAATTCGTGACACTCTGTCCCCATGCCAATATCGCAGCTATGCATGCCAAAACGCCCGTTATGGTAATGCAACTCTCAAACGATGGCCGCGGTATATCCGCTAAGCTAGTATGCTCAAGTTCCCACAGCAACAGGTTCCTCATCAAGCACAATAAAACTTCGCCCACAGAGGCGTCTAGCACCCCTGTCGACAGCCAGCGTTCCCCTTCCCGTCCTCGCCTCGATCAAGCTGGCAGCAGGCATTATCTCCACAATGCGCCGAGAACAGCCAGTCGCCGGTCACGGTGCACACGTAGATGTTGCCGTCGACGCCGCTGTTGTCGTCCAGGTCGACGGGGACGGGCCAGCCGTTGGAGCACCCGTACGTGCCAGACATGAAGCCCGGGGAGCACTCGGCGTAGTCGCGAGGCGCGGCGGCTTTGGGGGGCACGATGGCCGAGGCGGTGGTGGCTAGGGTGGCGGTGGTGAGGAGGAGGAGGAGTGGGGGAAAGTGCATCTTTGCCGGATTAATGGTTTGGTGTGTGAAAGAGGAGAGACGATTGGAAAGTATGGAATTAAACGAGTGGGCGTTCACCTCTTGAAAGGTATGAGGAGGAAAGCTGATGCTGTGCTGGATGCTTCTCTTGCCCACCGAAAGCAGTAGGGGGAACGACGATCTTATACTGATTCATCTCCAGCATAACAAGATCAATTTTTTCTTCTTTGGCACTTTTCGTACAGCTGGACTCGTCTTGAGACCTCTTGCTGCCCCATGGCTGGCTTTGGGGTCAGCAGGCATGGCGTTGGCCCGGTCTAGTGCCAGCTTGCTCGACCGTCAGCGCGCTGACCACCGTTCCAGGGGTTGCAGCGCGCACCTGCTGTTACCTGGGTAGGAACAAGGACTCACTCCAAAAGCTTCTGAGACTAAAAGCACTGATCACGAACTGTAAAAGAGTCGACCCCCATTCCACATTCCAAAGGCTACGAGAGCCGACTTTGAGGCTGTTCGTGATCAGTGCTTTCAAGACCAAAGACTCACCAATCCCATGATCGAAGCCAATATTAGATGTAGGATTCCATCGTCCAAATTGCTGGAGTCGAGGAACCATAGCTGAGGCATAAGCACCTACCTAGGTAAGTAGTCTCCAGATGAGCCCTCGTGGCTGTTTCAGGGTCGTGGCTCCGGCCGGTTCATCTTGCCCAGGATCGGGCCTGACCCGGCCCCGGGCATGAGCGGCCGTTGCTACATACCATGTACTCTGATGAGGTTTTGTGGACCTGCCTTTGAAAGAGTATCTGTTCAGGACTCCAGGAATCAACTGCAAAATTCTGACCCTGAATGCGGGCTTTTTTCCCCTCCAATTACCGGGTAAATTCGCTGCCAGTCTCACTAAATTCCTCGTCATTTCTGTTCGTGTGGACGAGGCTGCATTGCTTGGCGTGTGACTCAGCAAGGCTGTCCATCTGCAAGATCCTGTCTGGACAGCATCGAACTGCGCATAACCAAACCCTACTACAGTATAGTACCAATTGAGCTGCTACTTGCACACTGCAGAACTACCGTGTCTTCGAAAATTCCCAAAAATCTCATGTTGATTCATATTCCGAAATATGTTTGCAATTCTTGCTCAAGGAACATGACGACATAAAAAATAGGCAAACTGCAAGCTATCTGCCCAGATAGGAAGTTGGACAGGGGAACAGTTCCATAACTGGTCCTGAAGCCTACGGGGTAGCTCGGTTACAAACGTCCAGCAAAATCAACTATAAGTCAAGGTCTCTTTATCATCCCATTTTATGGATCCATCGCTGTGTCAACCTGTCACATACAGATCAAGCTAGTGTCCATTCCATCCGGTGTTTTGAAACAACCCACAATAGAAACAACCCACAAACTGCACCACGCCGTGTAACATTTCTTTCCTTCCCATACTTTCGCAAAACAACACCTTCTCTCACGAGAATGCTCTTCAATACACACGTTTCACGGCCCCTCGCCGTCTGTTCACTTCTGGCTCTATCTACGGCGCAGCACATCGTCGACCCCGACTCGGTCCCCGGCGGACACCGAACTCCACTCAGACTGCTGCCCTCTTCCACCTCCGCGGCCCAACAGCAAGCCCAAAAATCAGAGGTGAAAATCCTGGTTTGCGGCGATTCCATCTCCCAAGGCAATGAAGGAGACTTTACCTGGCGCTACCGTCTCTGGGAGTGGTTCCAGCAGCAGCAGCAGCAGTCCTCCAACCCTAGCACTACCCCAGCCCTGAAATTCGTAGGCCCCTACAACGGCACCCTCCCCGCCACCGTTCCCGAAGACTTCGACCCCACCATCCCCCAAACCACCGGGCCCTACCACCCCTCCGTCTCGCCCGCCTTCCTCGCCAACTCGGCGCACTTCGCCGTCTACGGCAGGCCCGCATGGCACGACATCGACCTCATCTCAGCGCAAGTCGCCGCCTTCGCCCCGGACATCGTGGTCCTGCACCTCGGCTTCAACGACATCGGCTGGTGGGGCGCCACGCCCGCGTCGCTGGCCGAGAGCGTCCAGCATCTCGTGTGGAACGCGCGGGCCGCGAAGCGCGATGTCGCGGTGCTGGTTGCGGACGTGAGCCAGCGCGTGGCCATGGGCGGGCGGGAGGACATCCCTGCCACGACGGAGGGGTATGATGCGCTGTTGGGGAGGAAGGTGCGGGAGTGGACGCATGCGGACAGTCCGGTGGGTGTGGTGAGGGTTAGTCAGGAGTATGACTGTGAGTATTTGTTTTTTCTTTTTCGGCCGGCCGGCCCCAGAGAGACCGCGGCCTCCTCGTTGATTACGGCGCATTTTGATTTTATTATTTTTGGCTGACCATCCACTGCCCCCAAAACATAGGCCATGTAGACCGCTGTCCAGCTGGCATCGACGGGCTGCATCCTAACGCGCTCGGCGACTTCCAGATCGCGCGCGCGTACACAAAAGCACTGCACGAGTACTTTGGCTACGGCGACGGGCCGCTCGTCGTCCCGCCGGTCGAGAGCATTCCCTGGCCTGTTGTTGGAGATGCTTCTGGTGGAAGTAGTATTAGTAGTAGCAGTAGTGGTGGTGCTGGTGATGCCTTCATGTTGCGTTCACAGAACCCGCCAACCGGGCTACTTGCGGGTGCCGCGGGTTTGTGCTTCGTCGTGGTGGTGATTGCGCTGCGGCGGCGGCGGAGGCTGCGATTGGATGGGAGGTATCTCCGGTTGCCGATGACGGTGAAGGATGAAGGGGCGTGAGGTGATTCGTGAGTCAAAGTGGCGTTGTGAATGTGGTAAGACAAGGGGTAGGGAGTTCAAGCGCAGTGGCCATCTCTGGAATGAGTGATTTAATACCCAAAGAAGCATGTTTTACAAATTCTAAGCTCCCTAGAAAGACGTTTGTATATGCTCGAGAATGTAGTTCATCAAACGAAACAGCAGGTAACGATAATATGCATGACCAAATCAGAAGAACGCACGAGTTTTCCGCCCTGTCCTGACGATCCGTCCAGACACGAAATTAGAGACATTATCACCCACCCCATTCTTGTCCATAGACTCCAAACGATGCAACTCAAGTCAGACCAAACACAAAGCAACCCTCTTTCAAATAGCATGAAACCCACCCATCTCCGCCCCCTGCGGCGAGAAATACGACAACGGCGTCGACGGGCTGATATTCGCCGCCTTCCCGTTCCCCAAACGACTCATTGAGCGATGCAACCCATTCCCCCGCTGCTTATACAGCATCGCCTGCTCCACCGGCGTCAGCGGGGACACCATGTCCGCCATCTCCGCGGCCTCGAGCGACGCGAAGTCCTGCACATCGACCCCGTTCGCCGACGGCGGCGGCGGTGGCGGCGGTGGCGGTGCCGGGACCATCGTGGCTCTCTTGTCTGCGCCATTGGCGCCCGGCGACCCTGGAGGACCGCTTATCGCGCGGGGGAACACGCTGTACCGTGGACTCTGCTTCGGCTTCGGCGAGGACTCGTTGCCGCTACTAGGGGTCACAGTGACGACTTGGCCACCGCTGCTGCCAAAGGTCGCGGGCGTGCTCTGCTGTGGCGAGTGAATCATGGTCACAGGCCGGTGGTCCTTTTGCCGCGGCGTAGCGGGCGCACTGTCCAGCTCCTCGTATGAGTCGTACTGCGAATGGTCGACGTCGTCCGTCTCGGAGCCCTCGTCATCCTCCATGTAGAAGGTCTCGGTCACGGGGCTGGGGCTGAGCATGGGCGTGGCGTTGTGCTGCTGCTGGTGGTGCATAATTGCGGTTTGTCGGTGGTGACTGTCCCCCACTCGTGGCACTGAAGCAGGAGTAGATGGGGGTTGTGGCACGGGCAAGTCGTGGCGGCCTGGTGGCGGATGTTGTGAGGCTTGCGCCAGGAGCGCCTGGGCTTGCTCGGCGCGAAGTGTGTTCTCCCCCTCGCTCTCGTCATCCTCCGGCTCGCTCTCCTCTGCAATAACGTCGCTCACACTACCCTCCGTTCCACACTCGGATGTGTCCTGGCGGCGGAAAGCCCCATTCTCATCCATGACCAGCGTCCCCGAGATCCTTCCCATCAGAGGCTCGTCAATCTTGAGCACCAAGTCGCCGCTCTTATTCTCACCCGCACTCTGCGTGAACAAATCCGGCGACGTGCCCCGGCTTGTAGTCCTTTGCGACAGATCCGGCGATGGCCCGGTCCTCTGCTCGTCCGACGAGCCCTCTAGGCTGAACGCATCATTCATCACGTCCTCAGTGACAGGTGAGAACGGCGAGAAAGGAGGAAGCTGAGGAGCCATGCTCTGTACCCTGACCCACGGCGAGACAGGCGGCACGAGCTCCCGCTCTAGGTCTCCATTCCGGCTGTAGCCACTCATGTCCGAGCCCGAAGACTTTGGCGGCACAGGCATATTGACCGACAGGTTCGACCCACTGTGGTTCGGCTGCCGGATGCTACTACCACCGTAGTGATTCTGCAATCCAGGCCGCAGAGCGTTACTCGCGATGCGGCGCAGACTGCTCCCGATGCCAAAATTCGACTTCTTCCGCGCCGCAGCAAAGCCCGTCTGCACCACCGGCGGACTCGTCGTCATGCTCACCTTCCCCAAGATAGGCGACTCGGGATTCGCATCGGTATGGCGAATGCTCGCGGCGCGCTTCAGGCCCGCAGATCCAGGCAGCTCGCTGGGATTCGGGCTGGCGACGCTGGTGGGCGGCGTATTGGTGGTGACGCTCGTTGCGGCAGACATGACACTGCCCGCCCGCGCGGTGGTCACCGCTGTCGTCGCGGCGCTGTGGATCGACATGTTGCTTGCGTCGCTGTTTTTTCGCGAGGTGTTGGTGCGCATGGAGGGCGCGGCGCGGTTTGTCGATATGGGCGGCGACACGGCCGGGTGCGCGGGGAAGAGTGGTGCCGAGTTCATGGCGGGCGAGTCGCCGTTCGTGGATCCATCTGTGTTGCCATTTGTAGAGTCGCTTCGGTTGCGAGAGTGGCCCAGTTTGGACGGTCCGTGGAGGGTGACGATCGTACCTGTGCGGCTGAGCGCGATGCTGCTCTGGCTGCTGCTGTTGCGGCCTCCGTGATTCGTGATGTTAGTCAGGCTGTTGCTCTTCCGGATGGACTGTGGGAGGCTATTAGTCCTGCTCTTCATGCTGCTGGAGCGGTCGCGCCCTTCACCACCAAAGGCCTTGCGGACGATCAGCTGGAACTGGTCGAGCATGGTTGGGTTATCGACGATCTCGTTCATCGTAATCACAAACCCATCGAGGTTGTTCCCAAATAGATTTGTAGTAAGCTCTCCGGTTAGCCGCAAGGGGATAATGTCGGTGATAAAATCCGCCAGATGCGCGGCAGGAATCAGCGAGCCCCAGAGGTCGTAGAAGGCAGCAGATGTAACATGTTCTTCGGGCACCCCCAGCGTCCGCGGGTCCAACGTGCTGCGCCATGCGTCCTCGATTGTCGCCTGGATGGTCGTCATCTGCTCCGCGGACATCTTGGCCTCGAGCTGGGCAAAGTTGACCTGAATCGTGCCGCCGCCAAATGGATTATTGAAAGTCACGCCACCCACGCCTGCCATCGGACTGCTCCCGAAGATGGTGCTGACGAGCGGGATCTGCTTCGCGGCGCTCGAGTACTGCGCGGCCGTGGGAACAACGTTCTGCATGATGCTGAAGCCGGTCAGCAAGCCCACATAGGCGCAGACCTTGTTGAGGACCTCTTGTGCCAGGTTGGCGGGCACGCGCTGCTCGCAGAACGAGACCGAGATCTCCAGCTGCTCATCGCCGTCCATCAGTCCACCTCTTACCCTCTCCGGCGCCGCTCGCTCCCCGTTCCTCCTCTCTCCGGACCTGTTCGCCGCCGCAGTCTCATCCGACTTGTCCTTGACGACACTCCGTACAAGGAAATCCGGGATATCGACAATGTCGCTCTCGACCGTGTGGATCTTGCACAAAGCGCCACCCAGCCGGAATGGTTTCGCCTTGCCATCCGTCAATAGCTCCGAGTCCGCGCGGTGCTGCACGACGGTACTCAAGCGCGTCCAGTACGGCCATGGCGTGCACTTCTCCACAATATCGAGCATGCCCAGATTCTCATATGGCACGCCCGACGACCTCTGCGCCGCCACACACTCGAGCAGTTTCATCGGGCTTGTCGGACTGTCCGCAAAGCGGATGCGTACCGGCAGCACCGTCGACGTTGGGCCCAGCACCCCGCCACGATTCACGCTCGACGGGCCAAGATGTTGTTGCAACCGCGAGTGGCACCCGTCCACGACCTCTCCGAATACGACATCTGATGTGCCAGAGAATGTGGCCAGGACCATGCCCCATGCGGCCTTGAGCACGGTGTCAAACGAAATGCCCAGTCCGCCCATAGTCGTCGCGTTGACCGACACACTCTCGCGCAGTGTGCGCACCGAGCTGCTCAACTTCGGCGGTTTCGTATGGCGCACCACCTGCGTGGGGACTGCGCCGTCCAAAAGCCCGCGCCAGTACCGCTCTGCCTCGTCGCCTACTTGTGCGAGCGAGGCCTCGCGGACAAAGTCTGCGAAGCCCGGACGACGAGGCGGGTTGTGGCCGCCGTCGTAAAGCTTCTTGAGGTCCTTCACCAGCAGTGCGATTGTCTGGTCATCGTATTGTGCTCGTGAGAGACGCATTATCAGAGCGGATGTTTTGCCTGCGTCGAGGAAGATGAACTTGGTGATGGGGCGCGCAAAGAGATCGTGCTCCGTGGAAATTCTCTCGCGGTCTTTCTTGATCTCTTTCTCGATGGAGGGATTCAACCGCCAGCTTTGCACGCGCGGGATGTGCCTGAAGTCAATATTGTGGCTCTTCAGAACGACCTGGTAGAGCTTGCGGATTTGCCCTTCGACGTGCGTGACAAAGGCCGTGCGCAGGATTGGGTGGATGGAGGCAAGGATGTCGCAGACTTCCTCGATTCGGCGTGCTGAGACGGAAGATGTAGAGCTGGCGGCCGTGAAGTGAAAGACGAAGTAGTTGATGTTCGCCGGGCCCGAGCCATGCGGCGAAGAAGATGTCAACCGCGGCGCGCCCTGCGTCAAGATAGCCGTCTCGATGTGGCGGACCTGAGTCGAGGTGGCCTCCGCCACATCACGAATGATCCCCGGTTCCGTGAGAAGCTTATCAGCCAGCGTCTCGTCTATGAACGCCCTGTCGATGGTCTGTGGAGTGGGTGTAGGGACTGCAGTGGAGTTCGTCGACATCTGACTAGTGATAATCGTTGTCCGCTGGACATGCGGGCTGAGCTGCTGTTGCTGCTTGATTGACTCGATCGCGCTGTCCAAGGCTCTGTCCAGAGTGTTGCTCCCCTCGGCAGAAGCATCATCCGCCGTGGTGATGGCCTGGCCCGGAATCGCACTAGACTGCCGCGCCGGATACACTGGCTGACCTGGTGTCACTATCGGCTGAGCAGGGACGACGGCACCAGTTGAAGGTCCACCTCGGCACCACTCGCTGAGAGGCGTATCACGCATCAGATCCGCGATGGCCATGGGCAGCCTCGCCTTCCGACACTTCACCACCACCTCAGCAGCAGAGATCTCGTCGCCGCCCAGCTTAATGAAGCCGTCACTGGACGCGATTGCGCCCTCGCTGATCTTGAGAACCTCGGCCCAGACAGTCCGCACCTTGGCCTCGGGTCCGCTCAGTGGCATCGGCTGCACTCCGCGGATCTCAGGACCCTGCTCGGGACCCTTGCCCGCCGCCAGCTGAATCAACTGGTCACGCGACAAGCCTTTGATGATCTTTTGCAGCTTGCGCCGATTTACCTTGAGAGAATAGGTCGTCGGAAGATGTCGGACAGGTATGTAGATCTTCGGGATCATGAAATCGGGCACTTTCCCTGTCAGTGCCTTCTCGACGAGCGTCTTCGCGACATGTAGTCTATGCTTCACCTCGTCGCTCATCTTAGCCAGGTCGATGATATGATCGCGCGAAGACGCAGCAGCCTCGCCCAGCTCCAAGAACGCAGCGAGGGTAGGCTGCCGGCCACGCTCGCCCTTGAATGCCAGCGCCTCGACCATGGCATCGATACCCTGGCCCAGCGCGCGGCGGATCAGCTGCTCGAGCTCGGCGAGGTTGACAGTGCGGCCGTTGATCTCGAGATCGTCGCGCTTCGAAGAGACATACTCCATCAAGCCGCCGTCAATGTACCGCACGCTGTGGCCGGTCTTGTAGTATCGCTTCTTGCCCTGGCCGTCGCCCTCAGAGTGGATGGTGCTGAGGCTGGGATGTTGTTGATGGCCCTTGCTGAAAGGCGTTCTGTTGGTGTTGGGACTGGTCGGAGTATCGGGCAGCTCTTTGTCGTCGTCACTGGCGAGGCTGCTGGTGCGGAATGTTTTGCCAAGCGTAGGCCCTTCAATGACCATCTCGCCAAGTGCGCCAACTGGCATCAGGTTGCGGTGGTCCTCTCCCGACACAACCCACGCGGAACCTGCAATGGGTCGCCCAATGGCGCGGAGGTGATGCGGTCCGTGGATCTCCAGAAACGAGATGCCCAATGGACACACATCCGGCGCACCATAAGCCATGATTACCCTCTTGCGACCCCTCCACGGTTCGTAGGTGTCCTCGTCCAGTCCTCTCGTACGGAAACAGACAGTCTTCAACGTTGGCAATAGCTCCACGTTGAGTTTCCTGGCAAGCAGCGGCGTCATGTAAGTCCAGTTCGCGCTAAACCGTGTTACGCAGCCAGTGTAGTCGTTGTACCGATCCTTCGATGTCGGGATGCACATCGCCCCGCCGTGGACCAGCGTAGTGAACACCTCAAACAGCGCGACATCGACGTTGAAGCTCGACAGCTGCAGCACACGCGTGGTGTTGTTGATTCCAACCGCGGGTCCCTGCGCAATGAAGCAAGTAGACAGCGCCGCATGCGTAAAGCTAATGCCGCGGACCGACCGCGATGAGGTCGGCGTAAAGAACACGCACGCCAGATCCTCGGGCTTGCTCGGCGGCAGCAGATGCCCAGGTGAAGGCACCTCACGCTCAAGTCGCTTCATGAGCGCGTCGTCGAGGTAGATTACCTGGTCGAACATGGAATCAGAGCTCTCCAAGACCTCGGCTGCGGCGGTGCAAGCTATCGCAACTCTGGACGAAGGCCCGAGCTGCTCGACAATTTTGGAGACGAAGCCCATTTCGTCTGCGTCGATGGGTACGAAAGCGGCACCGGCCTTGAGAACGGCGAGGAGAGCGATCGGTGCCCACTTGGACTTGTCGAGGATGACTGGCACGGCGGCTTTTCTGTTGTTCTTAGGGACAACTCCGGCTTCGAGAAGGACATGGGCCAGTCTGTGTGAGAGAACTTCGATCTGGATATATGTGAGATCACCATCATGAGCACACACAGCCTTCGAATCAGGGCGAGTGATACTCTGATCAAAGATGAGCTCATGCAACAGCCTCCGCTGCTGGAGTGTGTCTTTATCGCCCGGCGTGATCCAGTTGACGATCTGCGCATAGTCCCGATCCGAGAACAAGTCCAGCGATCCAATGTGCTCGGACGGCGAAGCACACTTCAGAATGGCACAAACGGCGCGACCCAAAGTATTTGCGATATTGTGCGCCTGTGTCTCCGACAGTATCGAGTGGCCAATGTCCAGAACCAGGCGACTGGTGGCGCTGCTGAAGCGCGCGTTGATAGTCATGTCGTAGTCGGTCGTTTCGTGGTTCAGCACATTGCGCAGCTCACAATTCTTCTGTGCCGGAACGCGGCTGCTGAGCTCGGCGGGTTCCTCCGTGAAGGCAAGACAGGTGTTGAACAGCCGGCTATCGACGACGGCGCCTTTCCTTGCCTTGAGCAGGGCGTGCCGGACTTCCGCCATGGTGATGTGCTGGTGCGGGAGGGCGGCGTTGTACCCATCCTCGATTTGTCTGAGCAGAACTCCCACAGGCTTGTACGCAGACAGGTCGAAAGACACTGCGATTGTGTTTGCAAAGCACCCAGCTGCTGCCCGCATGCCTTCCAAGGTGCCCGAACGTCCAGGTGCCCTGTAGCCGAAACAGATGTCGTTCATACCAGTAACAGCCCGCAGCACCATGCCCCAGGCCAATCTTAGGATCGAGCCTGTTGTCGTCTTGTAGACCCGACAGAATTCTGTGACCTTGTGCACCGCAACATTCGGGAACTCAACATGAATGCTGTCACATCTGCGGGATCTCTCCTCGGCGTTGTCTCCATTGTAGAAGTCCAGTCGTGGGAATAGGCATGGCTGCGTGACTTTGCTTAGCGTCGCCCGCCACCACTCAATGCTCCTCTCTCGATCTAAGCCGCGCATGATGTCAAGGTAGCCCGGATACGAGAACACAGCCGAGTCGCCGTTGGTGATAGGGAGTCTCCCTGTGGCGTATCCTCTTTTCAGATCCGCGATGAGCGAATTCACGCTCATCATATCGCACAGCGCAGCCGAAACATCAAGCTTGACAACCGTCTTCATCGGCGAATGGCAGACCGTGAGCCGATGTCTAGGTACGCTCTTTAATCCCGGGTTAGCCGTCAGAGGGGGAAGGTTAGCGAGCGTGTCGGCTGGGTCCTCGCTAGGCGTCGCGTCCAAGAATAACATGTTAGGGTTCCATCGCTTCAGCACTACTGCATTGAACAGTCCTTCCTCGGCAACGCTCTCGATGAAAACAGTCCTCAAGGCGGCGTATCGCGCTACAACTTGATCCCACGCAGACACAATCTGCGTCAGGTCGATGGCGGTCCCGTCTGGGCTTGCGAATTCGTACATAGTGTGAATATGGCCTACGCTCGAGTTGACGCTTGCGGTATTCGGGTTGGGTACGTAATTGGAGCCACCGTCGTCCTCGTCACCCGTTGCGCCATGTCCGGCTGGGAATTGGAGCGCCTTGGCCTGGCTCACCAAGATCGTTTGCTGAATGGGCGTGACTGGATATACAGCCTCAATCTCATTGACACTGCTCAGTCCCAAATCCGTCACCACAGTCCCGTTGAGCTTGGTCAGTCCCTCGTACGTGACACCCGTTGCCCACAGCTGCGGCATATCCGCAAGAGTCAGCTCGGGCTCTGCGTACCGCAGTCGGCCGATGGCTTCAAGCAACAGGTGCTCATAGTTGTTGATCCAAGTCTTGATCAAGTTCGCGTGTTTGCTGTTACGATTGTACAGAAATTTGATTTTTGCGGACCCTTGGTCGACCGTGGTGTTGACTTCGAACAGAGCGATCCGTCCGACCGCGGGACCAATATCGGAGATCCGAGAGTCAAGAGTGCGTCCTGGTAGTGCCATCTGCTCCAAGACGCCATTATCTCTGCCCAGATTCTGGATCTCTCCCGCATGACTGAATAGGATCTCGATAGGCCAGTCGCGAGTGGCGATCTGGAGGAAATGGGGAGAGGTCGCTCGTGGGGAACTAGCATCGGAGAAGAACTTGCTGGCAAAGTAATGAGCCCCTCGGTGTGGCACTGCCCTGCGAGTGTCTTTCAGGCGACGGAGAACATCGACAAAGTCGCTGCTGGCGTAAATCTGTTGGTTGAGCGGGCAGAGAGTGGTAAACCATCCAACAGTCTCGGTAATGTCGATATCATTGCTCCACAAGTCCCGGCCAACTTCTTGATTCCATACATCTGGTACTCCTCGGTCCGGGAACGTTTGAGCAAACGAAAGCATCAGAGCAGAGATGTAGATATCGACTGACTCGGACCTCAGCACCTGGTTGCAAGTGGTCTCCAAAATGGCAGTGAGTTCCTCCGAGAGTGAAAAGCTCGCTTCACAGGCATCTGCATAAGTGTTGGACGAGTCCAACAAACCCCAATAACTCAAATCGCCCGGGGTGATCTCGAAAGGCAAGCCACCGGACGGCATTTGTGCATCCAGCTTTTGTAACTCGGTCCACCTCTGGAACGGCATAGCTCTCTGCGACATGAGAGTGCCGTGCTGCAATAGCTCATCCATATCGTTGATGATCAGTCTCCACGATGCCACGTCCACGACGAGATGGTGGGCAGCAAGATATATCATTTGATGTCCGTCCGTGGTTTGGAAATGCGCAACTGCGAACACCGGACCCTCTTCCACGTCGATCATGGCCTGGGTGGCGTGGACAACGGACTCGACCTGCTGGTTTGTGCTAATGGTGTAGTGCATAAATGAGTACGAGCCTTCGACCTTTGGTAGTATCCGTTGCATCCATACGCCCTTAACGTCGGCAAATCGGGCTCGAAGCATCGCATGGTGCGCTACCACAGTATCTGTGGCTGCCGAGATATCTTGCACGGTCAGTCCCTTGCTCACGCGGAAAAGCAGAGATGAGTTGAAGCGGTAGCTGCCATCAGAAGAGGCCCGCAAGGCTGCATCGCCGCCCATTTTGGTGTGGAAATAGAGTTTCTGCATCGGCGAAAGCTCGAAGAAAGTCGATGTCGGCGTCTCCGGAGTCGTCGTCGAAGCGCTTGGCTTATCTTCAGTCCACTTGTGAACCAACCCTCCCCGTTGCGTTGCTATCGTGGCCAAATGAGCGAGTGAGTTGGTCTGTCGCAAAATGTCGTGGCTCTCGAGGAATATCGACTCCACCCTCGCATTCGTGACAAGCGCCATGGCTGTGACCTCATCACCACCCAGCTGTCCAAAAGTAAAGTTCATACCGACTTGGTCCTGGGGAAGGTGTAGTACCCGTGCTACCAGTCTCTGCACTTCCCTTTCCACGTCGTTCGTGGGTTGTGTTGAGGTCTGATCGGTAACGACGGTCCTCACCCGCTCATAAATTTGCTGATTGGCGTTCTGTACCCATGTGCGGAGTTTCCGCCGGTCGATTTCGTCTGTATCTGGCACTGTAGGCATGCGATCCAGTGGAATCCACACCTCCGGGATAGCCTTCTCATTCACCAATTTGGTATCCCTGAGATTCTGCTTAATCGTAGCTATCTGCGTGCCTGCAAAGAACATCAAAGATGGTGGTATGAGCTCGATCTTGGGTAAATCGGGTTCACTTGGCGATATACTACTGAGAGTCAGGCACGCGACCGTCTTCTCCTCGAACAGACCCGCGCGTGGCTTCAAAACCACCACTTTGGAGACTGCCTTCTCTGAGCCCAGGAACAGCTCTATCTCGCTGGGCTTATCAAACGAGGCCAGGGGCATAGGCGGTTGTGTATTGGAACTTGCTGTGCGGACATGTTTGTCAAAGTCCTGTATACCTCTTAGTCGGGAGGTTTCCATACGGCTCGCTCGGTGGATCTTCTCGGGTGCAATCATGATGGATGCTGATCGCATGTCGACATCGTCATCGTCAGAAGATGAATCGTCCACAGGAACCACTTCTTTCTCTACTTGCTCAAAAGATTTTGACTCTGACTCTGATTCCGACGCGCTGTTGTCCACGTCGGGGTCGACCAGAGACGCGGGCATGGAATGTGCAGAAGCTGGAATGATTTTGGTCTCCATGTCGGCCAGCGTTTTTGATCCGGAAAGTACCTTGGTCTGAATCGTTAGATCCTCCAACGTCGGCCTGTCGTCTCCGGAGCGTCCTACCGACGGTGGGGTCGTATCTGCCAAAGACTCGCGTAGCCGGCTCGGAGATAATGATAGTGAGTTTGCGACCGAATGGAGGATTTGGTCCTGAAGGGTATGTGGCCGGCCGGTAGCTGGCTTGTTGCTCAGCTCGCCGTTCACCGCAGGCTGCCATGACGGTGTTGTCTTCGAATTGGTGTCGATTTTGGGCAGTGAGCAACGCTTGGCTTTCGCCCGGTCCTCCGCCATGGTGGAATGCTTGTCCGAGGCGTAATTTTGCCGAACTGACAGCGGGAGTGAAGCCTGTTCGTGTGCAAGGATGGCAGTGCAATCGCACACGAGGTTGATGATGCGAGCACACGGCGTTAATACAGGCGATAGGCTATGTGATCTTGGGATGTGTGGCAAATAAAGTTGGTGATGAATTAAATCGTTGGTATCGTAAGGCGCAGCAATGCACTCGAACTTCGTGAATCGGCCGGGTATCTCTGAAGGAACGATGGAAAAAGATATCAAGCGCAAGGGAAACGATAAAAGAGAAGGCTGAGAAGAAAGAATATCGTTCGTAACGCCACAATAGGGAAAAAAAGAAAAGCAAATGGAAGTTTTGGATCTCCAGTAAGCCCAGATTAGTCGAGGTGTGAAGTGACAGCGACGTGGGGGAGGTGCCGCCGAGGTAGCTAAAAGGCCCTAGACCAGATCAAGGCGTTCTGGAAGGATTCGAAATTACAGGAGCGAAATATAGCAAACCACTTTTCCGCTGTAAGGTACGGGCCGTCTGTGGCAGCAGAAAGATCAAGAGGAAAGAGAAGGAACAGATGTCATGGGACCAGAGACGCGAGCCTTGTGGTGCAGAAATGGTCAGAAATGATCAGAATGGTGATGTGGAAAAGGATTCTCTCCGCTGGGGACGAGCATGGATGAGCTGAAGGTGGATCCCAGTTGCCAGATGTCACCCTCGAGAGATGGGCGGTGGGGGTGGTACAAGATCAGGCAGCACGTATTCGACCGCACTACTGTGGTACTGTGCATAGGTGTGGATGGTAGGGTGGCTCGGCCGCAGCGGATGACGGGCAGAAGGGATCCCAATTTTGCAGGAGGAGGTCAGCTTTGAATAAGCCACCAAACAGGTAACAAGTACGGATACTGAGCACACGAGCGTGGCTCATGTGGAGGCTGCTGCTGCCTCAGTCAGGGGCCATGCATTGAATTGTATGCGTGACAATAGCCCCTTGTTGAATGCTGGTAGTTGACGGTGATACAGCCAGGACAAAGCACAATCTGTTCTGGACCAGCACCAACATGTTGACCAGATGGATCTTGCGGAACGTGAAGCGATCACGCAGCGGGCCGTTGAAGGTGGCACTAGAACAGCCCAGGTGCAGGGGATGCCTAGGCGTTCGCAGGGCCCGCGCAGGGATCACGGAGAAGCTCAGGACCAAAAGTGACAAGCAGGCACGCAGGGTGTTGCTGAAAGTGGGTATATGGCATGCTACCTGATGCTACGCGGAATCCTTTTGAAGGACTTGAGCGAAGTGCACTAGGGTGTCGGTGTAGTGGGTGCCCTTTTTGCTCTCGCATGTCTAGTTTGGTTGGCCGCTGACGCAATCTCACGCTACCATGCAACGGTGCAAGTGAATGAACAGACAAGCGCAGGTGTCAGACGGCTTGATGATGAGTGAGAGTAAGAGGTCTCACTGATGAAATCCCTGAATCGGCGACGATAAGACGAGGAAACACTGCAGACCATGCTGAGTGGCCGCCTCTTCTCAGCCTCGACCGCATGAAGACTGCCGAGGTCACAACGATACCTGGCTACGGAGTGCCTAGTATTGTGTGAATGGCATCACATAGGATGCAACGCTGCGTTGGGGGCCGTACTGTGGGTATCCTGTAGGTCGGTTCGGCGCCGCCCCCCGGGTGGGCCGCATTTCGCGGCCATATCGCGGGTTCGAGGGCCTTGAATGATTTGAGCATGTCGTCCGGCTGTGTTCTGGGAGAACACACAGAGGCCGGCCAAGCTTTGGGTTGCCGGGTATGCTCCTGATGAAAGCTGATGACTTGACGCGGACGATGTCACTTTGGGTGCTTAGCGTTTGCGGCACAGCACTGCTCATCTTGAGCCGAGAAATGCGTGCCAATCAGGCCAATGATGAACATTGGCAATGTACCTTCCCCTTGAATGGAAAGAAGGTACTCCATACTGCAGTGCAGCTGGCATTCGATTGAAATAAGCTCGGGGGATTCAGGTGAAGCAGAGAGTTTGCTTTCCGAGTTCATTGTCGAAAGCGGAGAGAGGCAGTTCGCACCTGAACCCCGAGGCTTGGCACTGTGAGAAGTACCTAGGTACTGTGCACACAGACTGTTTGCCGCTGGATGATCCCTGTCGGTCGGCTGTGTTGTCCATTTTTAGCCGCAGCCACCTCGGGGCGGCTATCTGTCCAATGAGCATCTGCGAACCCACGACGTTGGCTACCAACTCCGACCCACTTTTCATGTCGTGATGTCTCTTGCTTCCGCTCAGCACATCGTCAGGTGCCTGGCTTGTCCTGCATTCCATGTATCTGTTACTGTCTGTCTTTCCTTTCGTCTAACCACAGAATGCACAAGGCCATCCGGCCTCCCAGATCAGAATAGAGTTGGCCCGCACGCGGCACCGCTTTGAGAGTGCTGCATCCTGTACTCGCTCCGCGCCATACTGCGCCTCAGAGCCTCCACTGCCCGGAAAGTCACCCCTGTATATCGAATGTTCACCTCCCTCGTTAACAGCCTTGAAAGCTTGCATACGTAATTCTCAACTGCACACAAGTGTTACCAGACCATTGGGATCCGGGCACGACGTCACCCCAAAGACGGGACGAGCGGCCTGTTATCTGGCCCCTCGTTGCGGCCCTCGCATTGTAGGCCACTCTCTTCGAGTCTCTTGACGGATTCTCGTGCTTGGGTCAAGTATGTATTTAAAGGTGAAACCGCCCCCTCTGTTGGTTCCCATCATCATTCCGTCAAGTATACTACGGTCTACCTCG
Source organism: Ophiognomonia clavigignenti-juglandacearum (assembly GCA_003671545.1). Taxonomy (NCBI): domain Eukaryota; kingdom Fungi; phylum Ascomycota; class Sordariomycetes; order Diaporthales; family Gnomoniaceae; genus Ophiognomonia; species Ophiognomonia clavigignenti-juglandacearum. The sequence continues at coordinate 58,068 of PYFS01002316.1, read as the reverse complement.
GGGCTGACAGTTGCTCGGGTCCGAAGGGGGGGGGGGGGTCCGAAGGCCATCTGACGGATCGGCCCTGTCGAATATCTGGCTACTTAGCACTGGTCTGGCCGGTGTCTTATCCACCGGCCTGGATTCGAGGCCGTCTCCTCCCGAGGCCATATTCCATAAACATGCTTATTCGCATCCGTGACCCGAGGAGTCTTCACAGCTGTTGAGCTGATCCTGGAAGGATTCGAGTCTCATGCTCGCCACCTAATGCACACCAACTTGACTTGATCAATTACTGTCCAAGTCAAACATGACCGGAATACCCATTCGAGCCATTTGGCCCATGTCTGGATGGAACCCTGAAACCCCTGGCTTGTCCCCGTCTTAACAAGTTTTTCTGCCGCGCCCTCTTCTCTTCTGACGATGACAAAGGCAGATCTAAATACAAGGCAGAGACCTGTTAGGAATCTCGATCACTCGACCGGAGATCTGAGGTCCTGTTTTCTTTCTTGAATTAAGACGGCAACTCAGAGGGCGATCGAGGGGAAGTTTCTAGGGACGACGGCAGCTCTGAAACTCTTCTTTGTGCCTGACACTCTTTTATTGGGTCCTGTGCTGCGTTGGACCCGGCCTCCACTGGTTATACTTGAACTTGGAATCCAGACGTATCGTTGAGACGCGGCTGAACCTGGTCCTGCTGCTGCGGCGGCGCCGCTGTCTTTATTCTGCGTGCTTGCCGTCTCCGATGGATGATGAGCCACCCAATGAGCGTGAGGAAGATGATGCCCCCGAGCGTGGCCCCGAAAGCGATGCCAATTATGGCTCCCTCGTGGAGCTGAGGTGATGTAGTGTCTCCTTGCTTGGTAGAGATGGAAGTTGCGCTGACAGTCGAGGCTGCACTTGTAGTGGCAAATGTCTAAATAGATAACAAGAGCAATATTAGAACCGTCGCACCGCCCAGAATTTGTCTCCGATCAAGGGGTGGCATACGGAGCCACTGGCCACCTATGGAGGAGAACATCAAGAGAACACTCACGACCAAAATTTTGATGCCCCATGCAAAGAGCAGATCTCCATCGGAAACAACCTTATACGTGAATAGCTCTACCATTGACTCTACCGTGTTCGAGAGAAGAGCCGACGAACTCTTGACCGGACGATCCGCTTAGATAGCAGGCCTCGACAATACTGGCTCCGCATGTGAAGGAGTAAACACCACTGTTGGCAGAAGTTCAATTTAAAGTTCAATGTGTTTCTCTAGAAATGCCCCCAGGTAGTAGGTAGCGGGAAAGGCCTTCGGTAAAAACATGTGGATGTCGTCAATAAGTACTGACCTTTGACACCATGTATTAACAACAGCGCTTTGACGATTATAATTCGTGGGATTTGCACATGCGAGACTGTATCCCGTTGGGCAACTACCAGTGTCGCTAATGTATGGTACGGTGGTCTCGAACCCGGGGGGAAAGCATGTGCCTGAAGGCTGGGCGCCGGTATCTCCATTGTATATGGTAGGCGCCCCATAGACCAAGTAGGAAGAAACTACGCTGGTGCTCGTTTCATTGCTGTCTGAATCGTAATATGTTGAAAAGTCTGTATCGACCTCTTAAAAGGCATCGGAAGCAATGCACTGCGGCGGCGGAGTCCATTCAGGAGGAAGGGTGGGAAAGACAGTGATCGCAGCCATTTTTGATGCACTGTATCCGAGAACTTTGAAGAAAATCCTCGAGCAGATGAAGATGGTGCGTTACTATTGGTCGAGGAAGAGCTGAGGGACTTAAGTATTTCAGCGCATGTTGGCTACCCGGAACCTTGAGGTGAAAGGGAGCTCGCTTGCCGACCACGGAACTTGATATGGAAGCAATGAAAGGGGGCCAAAGAAGAACTAGAGGACAATCTTGAAGACGCTAGCTCCGGGGAGATGCACATTTCGAAAGACTCTAGCTGGTGTCACATGTTGTCATGAGCACTCTACTCGTCTACGGTGATTGTACTACGCTTTTCTGCGACCCGTGCTACATCACTATATCTGAACCTTGGAACGAAACTCCGTGCGACGTTGTCTCTATGCCATGCATATCGCCTCATGATCCTGTCCCACATCAAATGGCTGCGGTAGGAGCTTACGGCGAAGAAACAGGCGGTCCAGGCGCAGTGAAACGTGCGTGGCATTGCTTTCGAAAGTCTAGACTTCTCGTACTCAAGTGTCACCTCTGGAGCTTATCGATCGTACCAACTGAATCGCACCCTTGAAGGCGGGGGCCGAGATACATACAAATCTCCTGGGTGGGAAATGATTCCATTATAACTGAAGAGTCTACTGAAATTCATGTCAGTTTTTCACTTCCTAGATGATGTCTACTCGATGGGCAGTCGCCCAGCAGTCCATTTCTGCACTTGGTCCTCCCCGTGGTAAGTATGAGATTCTCATGGCTTACCACATGCGACATGTTGTTTTGTTATCAGCCACAATGCTCTGATATAGCACAGCCCATGGGCGTCGGTCCCGATCAGCCTGTTGCACAGGCCACCCTTGGAAACCTAAACCCATCGACCCTTCAGGTTGACTTGCCACCTAGTCACTGCGCCTCGTCTGCTGGAACGAACGGTATGTTCCGATTTACTCCGACCACCATGGGTGGATCAGTGCAGGTGGTGAGAAAGCAGCCTCGTATTCACATCTGTAAGCAAAGTGTGGAGTTTCACCGCTTTGATTAACTTCCAGAAATTACACCTGAGCACGCTACTGACCATGGCGGATCGTGGCGAAGAATCAGACCAAGGTCTTATTAGCACCGAGTATATACTCCTGCCCAAGAGTGAGCAAATCCACCCAGAATAGGTTAAACGTTCGAAATTGCAAGAGAAGGCCGTCAGAAAGTCATCTGCTTTACTTCATGAGATGTGCTCGCCTAGCGGCTGGCGGCTGGTTTTCCCAAGCCCCTTGGAAAGGCCTGGACTGTGCGACATGCTAGTCTTGGATGCCTCGAAGCCACTTGAGTGCAACGGAGCCTCTCGAGATACATGTTTTCTGCGTTAAGTCTCCTCGGCCAGCCATCTGGCTATCTGCTGCGGTGTGGGGGACGTTCTGAAAAGCCACTACGGCTGAGACAGACGCACCTCCAGCTGAACAGTAAAGACACTCCGTGACACGGTGAGGCCTCATGCTCGAGAACTATGGTCTCTCGATTACCAGAAGGTTTCCAGCGGCAATACAAAAGACGTGGGACATGCGCCTCTTTCCATTCTCTCGCACTTCGAACTAACACTTAGCAACATTCGACCCCTCGAGCTCCCGCAAGCTGGAGACTCCTTGCTGGGCATTCAGTCTGGCCATTCTGATATTTCGCCTTTGGCGAAACAAGATGAGCCTTCCACCATCAACCGGAAGCGACCAGTGAAACTACTCAGACATCTATATCATAATCGCTGGCTCTTCGAGATTTTAACTTTGATTCTATCTCATGCCCTCTTCACTACTGTCGCGGTAATTATTCAGTATTTCAATGGCAAACCCGTTGATGCTTGGAATTCTTGGACGGGACCATTCTCATTCTCACTTCAAGGCTTCATATCATTTCTTGCTACCTTTATGAAGGCGACCATGTTCTCTGTGGTGAGCTCCAGCGTTGGTCAACTGAAGGAGAATCACTTTTCGAGAAACAAGCCTCAATGTGTTATTGACATCGACCGAATTGACGGCGTCGGCCGAGGTGTCATAGGATCCATACCATATCTCTTCTCATCGGGGCCATTGTGAGTACCATTGCTATCTTACTTTGCTGGTGCGATATTCAGGGTTTGAAATCGTCGTTTGACTCATTACGACTCTTGCAGCCACCTGATCTCGATTGGTGCCATCCTGGCCGTCGCTGGTCTGCTTGAACACGACCGTCGTCAACATGCTGGCAACTGGTCAAGCAGACTATCCTGGCAATGATAATATCTCAGCGGATGCTAGTCTGTACACCACAACTCAATACAATGACGAGACTTCACTGATGTCAACCAAGCTTCACCGTGGGCTACCTTGGAGATGCAATCTGCAATCACCTCTGCTTGGTGGTATCCCGTATCGGCGGGACCCGAGACCCCTAGGCGTGTCAAATCCGACTGTCATAGTGGCTGGTGCTTGTGGAAGGACGTGTCGACATTGGCGGTCCAGTACTTTTGCGTTGACGTCGGAGTCAACGAAGAAAATGACGGCCGACTGTATTCCACACAAGCCGACATCGACAATTTCCCGGGTCCAGACAGGAATGTGACTTCAATCTTCGACTTGCTTGCACGTCCTGCTATGCCCACAGAATCGGAACTGGCACACTACGGCAACGACACTATCATCATGCACCTTGCCGCGATTCGCTCAGGTAACGGCACCGTTGCGGGCGCCGAGGCCGTGGAATGCGTGGTCTACTGGGTGGCAACGCGGTCCTATTTGCATAACATCTCGCGACAAGACTTAGTCACAGTGCGAGATGTGAATGAAACCATTCGGACCTTCACGATGGACGTCGGCGGCAAAGTCGCTGCCAATGGCTCATTCGCTACGGCGCCCCAATGTCGCTTCAGCTACGACACCAGCAATGATTGCACATTCCCGGTGTCACAGAATGCACACGCTGGCCTCCAGAACTTCCTCACGAGCTTCATGACAATGTACAATTACGATTCGAAGGATACCGCCATAGCTTCTAGCCCAAACCTGAACGCCTTCACGAGGGCTTACTACAACGAGCAGAATGGGACAGACGAGGCGGTAGGGACACTCAACAGGACGCTGCACCTTTTTTTTACAACAGGTGACAACCTACATGTCTATGACTGTCTAGGCCAGTCCGACCGACAACGACCCTGGCTATCCGTACGGGGTTGTGTACGACTCAATCTGGAAGCCAGATCTCTTATACAAGGCCGAATTCCGCTGGAGATGGGCTGCCTATCCATTGGCGATGCTATTACTCAGCACTGGTCACTTCGCCATGACAGTCTGGCACACACGGAACGTTCCCATATGGAAGAACAACGCCCTGCCCATGCTGTATCACGGGTTTGGGACAGGCGCGGAGACCGATAATGTTCCAATTGACGAGGCGAAGGACCTTGGTGAAATGGGGAAGGTTGCTCGTCAGCAAAAGATGATGATGGTTCACAGTCCTCTTGGTAGGCTGACCGTCGTTGAGCCTTGAGCTGGATGTGGCACGAGTTGAAAGGCTTTTCAGTCTCTCTCGCGCTTGTCATGGAGACGTGTAGAAAAGTCCGGCTGTTTGACAATGCAAATCTTGTGGAGGTCGCGTTGATTTTGACGATGGGCTGTGGCCCAAGTGGCAAGTTGATATTGGGCTGAGTCCCCTTTCAATGGCCTGGCATGTGAAGAATGCAGTCCAGTTCATGACTATTGCTCATGCTGAGTCTCCGTGATCTGCTTCGTATTTGCCAGCAAGCCGGATGCCAGCGCACACTTGCAGTGTTGCATTCATTGTCCAGCCATTCAGCCAGCTGGGCATTCAGCAATCCAGCACTGCTTGGAGCACATTAACTGGAAAGCATGATTAGCCGGGGATCACATATAGTAGACATTTCTTAAGGCCATGGTCATAGGAGCGAATACGGGCTGGAAGAGAAGAGCGGTAAAGAATATAATCATACAGATTGTTGTAGGCCGAAGATGACGATACCAGGTGGCGGAAATGTCAGGCAGAGCAGGAGGTTGAGTTTAGCATGCGTGGAGCCGTTGACACGTGTGGTGCCCCTGGCACTTTAATTAAGCGAGTGGCCAAGGGCCTGACCTTGGCTGGGTTCAGGCCTAAAAGTGGGGGGCTTTAGTGGAACGTCCCAGCCCAATTGCACCTGAGAGCTTCAATGTTCATCAGATTCCAGGGAAGGAACGGGTGAGGCCCTGGAAAACAGGCCCAGCCCCCAACTAGCATCAGCCCCACACCCCTAGAGCGATTACGGCCGAGGAGCCCGCGGGCAGGAACTTCAACTTCCAACCTACCTATTTCGTTAACCTGGGGGAAAGACTTGGTGCTGACCAGGAATTCGACTCCCAGCATGGAAGTCTAAATCACCACAACTACCACCACTACCACCACCACCGCTACTACTATACTCCGTAATTTGTCCTACGTCGATCCAAGGACCCTGCATAACAAAACGTCGAGCCGCCACAGCTGAAAGAGCAGCTTCTGTCGATCTTTGGAACCTTGCGAACCACGTACAGTACACAGAGGGAGGTTTGGGCCTAATTCTTTGTACTGCGTACCTAAATCCCGAGGACGATTATCAGCATCTGCAGGAGGAGACTCGGAAACTCGTAATTCTCTCAGTGCCGCCGCCGCCGCCGCCCACCGCCGACGACGACACCCGCGACAGCAAGCCCCCGACACTCGCTACTTGGCTGCCGTCCCTCACCTCCGCCCTCGCCGCCTTCGCCTTCTCAAAGGGTAGCTGAAGCTGACCCCAGTGACTGCCGTCTGAAGCCGAAGTGAGAGGACCGTTTTGCCCACGATGCAAGCACCAGGCCCATCACAACGGTCTTTGCGACGATCCCCGGGCGCTGAGCCTGGCCCTCCACCAAACGTTCCTGCACGATCCATTTCTCCAGCTATTGGGCTTGCTGGCAGTGTACAGCCTAGATCCTCGACAGCTTCAGCCAGGTCAAACCACAGCAATGAAAGGAATAGCACCAATGCAAGGAGACCAGGTGTGAGTGCCATCTCCCTCCCTTTCTTGCCTTGTTCACCATTCAAGCAACTGTCATAACAGCCAAAGCATCAGGCCAGCCAAAACATAGTCATCTTCACTAGATCTTCCGATAAATTTCACCCTGCCCACTCCTCTCCCCCCTCGCCTTTTCCACTTCCCAACCATCACTACTCTGCGCCAAACACTTTCGCCCTTGATTGCCCATACTGACGCTCCGTGCCATGCCGCAGACTTCGGGAGGGAGCGCCTCTTCCTCGGTGCCTCTGTCGCAAATAGAAAAGAGCGTCACGCACCTCCTCGTGGCGACAAAACAACTCCTCGAAACGTTGACACAATGGTCCCGCGGGCAAGCTACCGACACCCAAGTTTCCGACGTATACGTTAGGTTAGGATACGAGTTCAACATGGCCTGTCGAGCATTTTCCGCCATCAATGTCGATACTTCCGACTTGGGCAACGTGCCAGAGCTATTGCGAAATATACTCGAGGCGACGCTGAGCCAGGAAGCGAGCGTCGAGAGTTTGGAAAAGTACCTGCCCAGGATACGAGATATCATTATCAACCTGTTGCATGGCTTGAAAAAGAAACAGCAGAAGCTTCGGCAGAAGTCTTCTCGGGACAAGGAGAGCGGAGAACCTGCTCTCGGACGCGTCACAAGCACAGGCACGAATGGGAGCAACTCGGGCTTGTCGACAATGATTGCAGAGGGCCTAGCGAGTAACGGCTTTCGGCCAGCAAGCCGCTCAGGGCCCGAGGACACGAGTAGGACGAATGGCTCCCCACGACGCTTTCAGTCCCCACGCGACGATTCGCAAGCCTCGCTCGCTACGGAAAAATCCTCCATGTCCAGCGACACCATGCAGAGCATGCCCGTGGTGTCTCCCTATCCTGCCGAGGAATCCATGCCTGCGGGCCCCGCACAGTCAGAAGTGGACGATAGTTTCCCACCGCCGCCACCTCCTCCCAAATCTTCCACCCAAAGCGCATTGGCAGCATTGCAAAGAGGTGGTGATCTGGAACGCAGGGCCTCGCGAAGATACTCTGCATACCAGATCTCGAAGCACTTGGGTAGTGGCGCGAATGGCGTTCCTATGCTGCCACCACAGAACACTCCGATACCGAATCGAGGCCCAGCCAGAGTGGAGGTACGAGAGTCCTTGCGTGCTGTCCAGGTTAGGGAAGCAGCGCGCAAGGACAGAAGAAAGGACGAGCCTAAAGCTGCAGCCCCCGAGCCCGCTCTTGTCCGCGCACCCAGTGAAGTGACCGAAGAGAACGATCAGCCCCTTGCCGCTGAGACACCTCAAGCAAAATACGAAGCAAGTGCAACCAGCGGTCCTGTGCCGGATGTACTACCAAGTTCGCCCCCTGGGGATGGTGAAGCCACTGAGGATTCTGTGCCAACAGTGGAAAAGCCTGTCACGCCAACGCCAGAACAGCAAAATCAGACCTTCATGCTCGGTCCTTCTCCTCCAGCCACGCCACCAAAGGATCTCACACTCTTTCTACAATACAAGTCGAAGGTAAAGAAATTCACGCTACCGGGCGGGCACAGTCAACTCTCAATCGGTAGATTGCAGCTCGCTTTTATTGAAAAGTTCTCCTGGAACACCCACTCCAACGGGGCGGATCTCCCGGAAATCTATATTCAAGATCCAGTCTCTGGCGTCAGGCACGAGTTGGAGGATCTGACAGACATCAAGGATCGCACCGTCCTAGTTCTCAACGTTGAAGCATTGGATGAGATCAAGAAGCATGTCGATGATGGGCTAGGTTCTATCAAAGATCTTATTCAAACAGTCAAGCTTAATGTCGCAGAGCAGAGTGCAGCCTTGCAAAGGGTGTCAGAACGGCAGTCCGAAGCTGCCAAGGAGATGGCACGCCTGGCAGCCGCGCCCCCCACGCCGCCATCAGACTCTCCTCGAAACACAACTCTGGCAGCACGCAAATTGAAGGGCGGCCAAGCAGGCGAGATTTCAGGTCTGCGGCGAGATCTTGCCGTGCTTCGGCAAACATATTCCAACTTCCAGTCTCAGGTCGAGGATTCCATGAATACTTTGCGCAATAAGGCCAACAACGTCAAAGCCGCAGCGGTCAAGGCGTCCATGCCTGATATTGATGGAGACACTGGTCATGCATATGTGTCCAAGGGACGAAAGCAGCTCAATGCCGATTCAGACAGGCTTGTCACCAAGGTGGATGATCTCCAAGATCTGGTTGAAGACCTCCGCAAGGATGTGGTACATCGCGGCGTGCGTCCCGTGCCACGACAACTTGAGACGGTGGCCAAGGATATACAGGTTGCGATGATGGAACTGAAGAAGATGGGCGAGTACATGAAAACAGAGAAGCCCATCTGGACCAAAATCTGGGAGAAGGAGCTCGAAGACGTTTGCAATGGCCGCGATGAGGTGAAGCTCATGGAGGATTTAATTGCCGACCTTCAAGACGACCTCGAGAAAGCCACCGAGACATTTGCTCTGGTAGAACAAGCCACTAAGGAGCAACTGAAGGACGCCAATGCAGGCACCACCAGCCCCACGGTCAGCCGCCAATTTTCTCGCGGCCTTAACAGCATTGCAGCCAACATCGGCGCGGATCCTAATGCTGCCAAGGAAGGAGTGCTGGGGGAGGTCCGTGCCCTGCAGCCGAACCACGAGAACCGCATGGAGGCCATCGAACGCGCAGAGAAGATCCGCCAGAAAGACCTCGCGACTCGCAGCAAGAATCCGATCAAAGAAGAACTTATTTCTTTCGTGACAGAGGGCAAGCTCAAGAAGAGTGGTGGGTTTGAAGAGATCGAGCGCGAGCGTATCGCCAAGGATGAAAGAGCGAGAAAGGAGAATTGGGAGAGGGCAAACGGGCTCCTGGTTGAAGGCGAGGAGGTTCCTGAAGGGGAAGAGTACGAATATGAGGAGTACGAAGAGGTGGAGGAGGAAGAAGAGGAGGAGGAGAAGGGCGAGGATGACGCCGAGGAGCCTAAGGCGGCTCCTGACGCCGATGGCGCAGAGCCCCCTGCTGTTTAAGCAGTGAGGTTCTAGATGCTTGCCGTTGGGAGCTGATGAGCTCCTCACGATTCTCACGGGTAGCAGGCAAGATGCGACTTTTCGCCACCAGCAATGCACCAGGAGAAGGCGTTTCCATACCTTCTACGTGGCTGTTTATTCCCCAACTCGGGCTACAACGTTTTTGCTTCTATATTGTATACAGACTCACACTCAGCACTTGTGTTCTTTTCATCCTTGCCTTTTCGTTCTATACCTTGGGTGGCATTATTTGCGGCGCAGAGGGGATTTGTGGATAGAAGCCTGGCGGTATCCATGCTTGCGTACGTTGTCTTTTTGCTGCAGATAGAGACGGGGTTAGGAAGCCCGCGGCAACTCAGGCGCATGTGCTGTCGAGGACCAAGAGGAGGCTGGTGTTGGCAGCATGGTGCGTGGGAGTATGGGCTGCGGTGGTATTTCATTTGATGATGACTCCTTCCACCTACCGTCCATGTATTGTGATGCCAATGGGTCAAGCTACACTCTCACCGAGTATCCGCACTACCTCCAGCACGGCGGGACGGCGAGCCCAACTAGTTCGAGGACCGCCCCTAGGGCTTGGGACCAATGCAAACCACGACTGCTACCCAAGTGTATGGTTCTAAGGGTCTCTTTTGAAGAAACAACGACAGAAAAATGAACAGAAGAAGAGTTTCTCTTGGCGCCTACTCTAGTCGGACTATGGAGGCATTTCCCGGGGCCCGAGACAGAAATATCTCAGGAGCTCCGTTGCGAGGTGGGAATGCTAGATCCGTACCTCCGTGCAGGTACCTAGGGCTTATTCTTGACATCTTCCGTGTTTGATGGTTTGAATCGTCTGAAGTTGCTAGGGCGAGTTAGCGGAAACTTCGAAAAGAGCGTTTCGAAACGGCCAGCGCCATTCTGCCCGAACACGGAACTGGAACCAGGCACACGGCACCAAAACCCAGTGCCTTCACCAGGGGGTGTCAAAGCGTTGACTCGGCGCGGACGGGCTGTTTGGTGCCAAAACAGGAGCACCGGCCTCCGCCAACAATGTCCGAAAGGCATACCGGGGGCTGATGGGTTTCGATGGGCGTCTCGGTACTGTGCGGCCTCTCGAGCTTGCTGTGCACTCGCGCGTGCTGAGCAGGACGCAAACAGGTATATAAGTGTGGCTATCCTATTGAGAACTCCCCTTGGTTTCGACCGCCAAAGCTTTACCTCCCTCCACTGACACTTGTGCGTCTTTGACTTTGTCCTTTCACCACTATATACGTATATATATATATTCATCACATCAGCAAGAACAGTCTCCTATCTCAGCCACCAACAAGCCACAAAACACAACTTCAAGATGGCACCAGCAAGGACAGAAGAGACCTTTGATCTCCCACACTCCCCTACCACCGCCGGGAAGCGCAGCATCGGCGAGACCAGTTCGCAGGCAGCGCCCGCGGCTTCGAAGAAGGGGAAGTTCAATGCCATCCCCGGGCCCCTTGGTCTGGCGTCTGCCTCCCTCGCTGGCAAGGTTGCTCTTGTGACTGGTGCTGGTAAGCTTACTCCGTTCTCTATCTTTTCTCGCGCTGTTTGTCTGGTTTGGGTGCTCTCGAAGCACTTTGGACCCTGCAGTTTTCGTGGCCTCGCTAGGGCCAAAATCTGCAACGGCCCGTGTGCGGGTCCACGGGACGGACCCGAGGGTGGGGAAGTCCGTCGGCCGCCCCTGAAACTCGCCCCGAGCCGGACCGGGGAGCGCGGCTCGCCCTTGCAGGGATCAGATTGGCACACCATTTTCTTTCTTCCCAAACTCGAACTTCTTTTCAAAATTCCTTCAGATGGCAGAGAGCTAACGCCCCCTTTCCCCCACACGCAGGCCGTGGCATCGGCCGCGAAATGGCCCTCGAGCTCGGGCGCCGCGGCGCCAAGGTCATCGTCAACTACGCTAACAGCACCGAGTCGGCCGAGGAGGTCGTCTCGCTCATCAAGGAGGGCGGCAGCGACGCGGCGTCCGTCAAGGCCAACGTGTCGGACGTGGAGCAGATCGTGGCCATGTTCGCGGAGGCGAAGCGCGCGTTCGGGCGCCTCGACATTGTGTGCTCCAACAGCGGCGTGGTGACGTTTGGGCACATCAAGGACGTGACGCCCGAGGAGTTCGACCGCGTGTTCAACATCAACACCCGCGGCCAGTTCTTCGTCGCGCGCGAGGCGTACAAGCACCTCGAGGTCGGCGGGCGGCTGATCTTGATGGGCAGCATCACGGGCCAGGCGAAGGCCGTGCCGATGCACACCGTGTACAGCGGCAGCAAGGGCACGATCGAGACGTTTGTGCGGTGCATGGCGATTGACTTTGGCGACAAGAAGATCACCGTCAATGCCGTTGCGCCCGGTGGCATCAAGACGGATATGTACCATGCTGTGTGCAGGGAGTATATCCCGAATGGCAAGGAGTTGGATGATGATGGCGTTGATGAGGTATGTGGACCGTCTCTCTTCCAAAACCCGGGCGGTTGCTAACTCTCTCGCACAGTACGCTGCTACCTGGTCGCCTCTCCACCGTGTTGGCCTCCCCATCGACATTGCCCGCGTCGTGTGCTTCCTTGCGTCCCAGGACGGTGAGTGGATCAACGGGAAGGTCATTGGAATTGACGGTGCTGCCTGCATGTAAGGAGTGATGTGATGGACACACGGTAGAATACTCATGGAGTAGGCGTTTGTGAATACTCGGTGCTGTCATGATTTTCTGCTCGTTTTGATGCGTTGCAGGAGGTGGGTTAGTTTTTAGATCGTATTGAGTGCATACTTTCACTGAACGTCTTATGGCATGCTCTCTATCAAACCAATGTCCAGCCTGCACGATGCGATTCTACAATGATATGAACAGCGTTACACCAACGGTCGTTACACGACCAATTTTGCAGGTAGTTTAGACTCAGCCTCGACTCTGACCGAAGTAATTGCCAGATGGTTCTGAGTCATTGCCAAACTAACGCAGTCCACAAGAGTAGGACTGACGGTGCGCGGGGGTCGGCAAGGTGATATATAACAGGTAGGGAGATACTCTTCTCGGCGGGTTGGCAGTTCTTAGCCCTCGTCGCCTCAGTTCCTCGAAAGCTCACTCCTGCCTTTGTAACACAAGCCTCCTCCTTCACAACTCAAGTCTCTCTCATGAACCTGTTTTACTGGCTCGGCGGTTTAGTCTTTGGCCCGTACTTCACCTTCAGTGCACGGCTGCGAAGACCGCGCATACGAGGCGGCAATCATCGCCATCCATGCTGCGATAATTGCTATCACGAGTGTTACGGCCCGCACTGTGTCGTGTGTCGTCGAGCACGACGCATGAACAAGAGACGGCGGAGAAGACGGCGGCAGCGGAGGTATGACGAGGAGTGGTGTGGCTGTGATCGGTGCTTTGGTGCAGACGGCTTAATTATAGACTGAGTCGAATAATAAGATAATTGAGCTGAGTCTCGGGCGTTGCGAGATACCTTTGATTCTGTCCGTTGAAATGCGTGCGTGGCATCAGCAGAAAATATTCGTTTGCCTAGGGGCCCAGAACTTCGTGTAGTATCACTGCCCAGTCTTGTCAGCGTCATCGAATGCGCACAGCCCTGGAGGGAGACGTTTCCCCAAGTTTTGCTGGCGTGTTTGGTGGCAGCTTGGCCATATGAACGCCACAAGTGATGGTGATGTGTTTTGAGGTTGCTGGAAGTCGCCTACCCAGGTATAATAGATAACATCTTGTGGCGCGTCGTTTATCCCGTCCCTCGCTTCGTGACAATAATGCCAGTGAAAGTGTGGAGGCAGCGGTGCTGGTCTGGAACACCTACAGTGCCATTCACCAAGGTTCTAAAGCAAGTAATCGCAAGGGTCAGGTCTTGCCGCAATATGCCGTACACCCTATAAGTCTTGTCTGAGCGCTGACTGGCCAACAATTCCCCGCTAGGTCCCCAAAACCTGGGCTGTGACGCCTGGCGTTGAAGCTTGTTTCTTCCCTGATTCGCGCACTCCCGCTATAAAATGGACATTTTCACCTTGGATCGCGTATCGTCTGTCTTGGGTCTTGGAGCAGTGATGTAATGCGGGAATCGCGCTGGCGCTAGTGCTAGTAGTAACAAAAACGTTCACCTGTTTCACACTCTATAACCAAGAACCCGCCCAGCGTCAACACAAAGTAGGTGTCGTTTGTCCCGCCGTAATTTGGTGGTTGCTTGCTCCATTGTTCACTTTCGCACTTTGCTATTCTTGCCTCTGTCCCTCGAAACGCCGAGAGACTCGCTTCCTCGTCTAGCCAACCTCACCACGATGAAGTTCCTCATCGCCCTGCCGCTGGTCCTCTCGACCGCGGCCTTTATCCTCTCGCTGCTCTCCCTGCTGGCGGGCTACAAGGAAGGCTTCATGGAGGACTACAACGTCCTGACCCTCAACACCTCCGCCTTGGGCCAGCAAGCCATCCGGGAGTTCGCCAACGGCGACTTGCAGCTGCCCACCCCGACGACAGGCGACGGCGGGAGCGAAATCGCCTCGGCCATCGCCTCGGCCACCGCGCTTCTGTCCCCGGAGGTGGCTGGCGCCGTGAGCAGTGCGGCTGCCGCCATTCTGGGAGAGGTCGGAAGTGCCGTGGCCGACCAGCTCGCCGATGAACTGGGCATCTCTGAGTTTTACAGCATTCATGCTATGAATTTTTGCCAGGGCCAGTTCCGGCCTAATGCCACGACTGAAGGTGCATCGCACAATGTGACGGATTGCTCTCGTCCTCTGGACTTTGGTACGTACCTATATGCACACCCGCCTACTACAAGAAGAGAGGAGCTGACCAAGCATTAACGCAGGCGCCTACAATTTCACCGAGGTCATCAACCAGCAGCTCAGCATCGGGCCCATCAACTTCACCATCGCCGAGCTCGGCGTCACCCAAGACATCCAAGACGCGCTCGACCTGCTCCCCAAATTCGCCAAAGCCCTCGCCGCCGTCTTCATCGCAGCCGTCGCCCTCGCGGGTGTCAGCATGCTCGGCTCGTTCCTCGGCTTCCTCCTGATCCCACGGTTGGGCCGCACCCTCGCCTTCTTCAACTGGATCATCGCGCTGCTCGCCGGCCTTCTGCTGCTGGCCTCGGCGCTGGTCGCGACGATTGCGCCGCGGGTCGTGACGAACTTGCTGAATCAGTACGACGCGGATGTCATTGGGCTGGGAGTCAACTCGAATACCAGGTTGATGGCGATATCGTGGGCGGCGTTTGGTACGATGGCGTTGTCGGCGTTCTTTTGGTTCTATGAGCTGATTGTGGAATGTTGTACGGGGAGGAGAACGAAGAAGTACTCGAAGAGGTCGTCTTCGTATGAGAAGTAGGCGATTCGACGATGTCTTTGCTTAGGTCTGTCCATGTTCGGGCACGGAAAGCGGGCGGTAATTCGCGAGCTGTGCCGGACGAGGACTTTTCGATGTTGGCGAGCGCGGGATCTCGAGAAGCTTACAGCGTGCATAAGTACATACAGGCCAGGTCTGGTCTTTTGCCTGCAAGGTCTGGTCTTTTGCCTGCGTACTTGGAGTAATTGATGGCTTTGATCGTCGAAAATATCTGACAACATGGGCAAGACCCTGCCTAAGCAACGTCTGATTCTTGCATCACCACTGACCATCATCTCGAGAACTGGGTGGCGGTGTCCACCAAGGACTGTACGTAGTTGACATTCTCCATGCGGTCAGTCCCAATGAACTCGTAGTCTCGTCATAAATCACCTCAGATCATCCTTATGCGTCGTCCCGTCGAAGGTAGTCAGTCGGTCCATGTGCTAGTATCAATCGCGGTACTCGGGCCAAGTGAACCGGGCAGGCTGCTGCTGTGGTTCCCTTCCTCCCTCAAATATGGCCTGATAGTACGATTGTAAAGTGGTTCTATCGCCAGTGTCCCGATGAATATCTCGACGACCGCCGCTCTCTTCAAGTTTTGAGAGGTTCGTGGTTCAACTCTCGGTAAAAAGCTCCCGGGGAGCAGAGATGTAGGCGGTGCCGAACTATTTGCAGTCCTCAGAACCATTTACTCAAATTGTATGATTGCTTTTTTGTCGCGTCTGGATTCTTGATACATGACTGTAAGAGTTGGCTTGCGCGTGATAGTTCGTTGCGGTTGAGGGGTCCAATACTACGTATGCCCTTGGGGTGTAGCTGCTTCACTTCGAGGCACACGACTTTGGTACAATCTTCGAGATATTCTGAGGAAATGTGAGCTCGTGGTCTGCTGTTTGGAAAGTAAGCTTTCCAGGATCTCTTGCTTGTGAGTAGAGCAATCATAGTGATATTGGAAAATTCACTGCATCAGAAGGAAGGCGTTGAGCGTTCCGCGTCAAGATCTCGCCTGTCACAACATCAAGCTGCCTCTGTCCGTGTCGATTGACCCAAGGGTGATAGACGCGGATTCAGGGGGCAATGGAACGCTGCTTTCTGCTCCGGCAAGCAAAGATCGTTCCAATGATTGCAGTGAAGAAATCATCTGAAAGTTCTGGAGGTCTGTTGTGGTCGAGCTCATACTGAAGGAAGAGATGTCGTCGAGGGTGGATACATGCCTGACCCCTGCAATCGCCTCTGTGTCCTCATCCCTGCCAACTTATCCCTGCAGAAATTGGCTTCAACGTCACTTCATCCCGCGCTCGCTTTTCGAGTCTTCTTTCATCTTTCCTTGACCTTCTCGCCCACCTTTCTTCCGCAAACACTCGAGACTCTGCCACATCATTACCATGGTAGACACAGAAGGAATGAGTCCCGAAGATGCAGCAGCTACACGAGCTGCCGAGCAGGCGCGCATTCGCAAGGAGCGTCGCGAGGCTAAGATCAAGGCTGGCGGTAGCGCAAGGCTGAACAAGATCACTGGCCTTGGAGGTGGTGTCCAGAGAGGTATGTCTACAGTGTCGGAGAGCTGCATTACTTTCTATCCTTCTTTAAACTTACTAATAGTGTCCCCAAACCAGATCCAGTTCCAGCCGCGACCGCGACCCCCCCAGCAGCCACCCAAGCTTCAAACGCAGGCTCCCCCGACCAACACCACGCCGACCCAGACGAAGTCGACATCTCCAACGCAGAGCACTACTACCGCCCCGAAACCACCAACCGTGTGCCACCACCCGACAACTTTGACCCCGCCAGCATGAATGAGAACCAGCTCCGCCAAATGATGCTAGGCTTCGACCGCCCCGCCGGTGCACAAGGCGGCGGCCCCGTGCCACCCAACCCCTTCGCAGCCATGATGGGCATGCCCGCCGGCGGCGAAGGCGCGCCCGACGCAGACGACCCCATGATGAAGATGCTCTCGCAGATGATGGGCGGTGGCGCCGGCGGCCCAGGCGGTGGCATGCCGAACCCGTTCGCCGCCATGAACGGCCAGCCCCAGCCGGCGGGCGCCGCCCCGGCGGGCACAGACACGTACGCTGCGATCTGGCGTGTGCTGCACTTCGTCGTTGCCATGGGCCTGGGCCTGTATATTGTGCTGCTGACGCAGTTCACGGGCACAAAGCTGGCGCGCGAGCGCGGTGCTTTCGCTGCTACCGCGGCGTCGTCGGAAGAGGATGTGGCGGACCTGCGAAAGTACTTCTTCTGGGCGTTTGCGACGGCGGAGTCGGTGCTGCTTACGAGTCGGTTCTTTCTGGATAAGGGCAGGGCTCCACCCTCCGGGATCGTGCAGATGGCGATTGGGTTCTTGCCGGGGCAGTGGAAGAGTGTGGCTAGCAATGGGTTGCGGTACTTGGGGATTTTCAGCACGATTCGTTCGGATATGCTGGTCTGTGTCTTTGTACTTGGAGTCTGTTCGCTTATTCGTGGCTGATCTCACATTCGCATGTTTTCTGAAGGCACTCTTCTGTCTGTTCATCGTGCTTTCGCGTAGTGTAGCATAGCGAAAGGAGTAATGTTGGTCACCGCCAAGCTTCAATCCTGTGTATTCGTGATTCCAACTTGTCCTGTGTCTCCTCTGTATTGGCAATGCTCCATGTGCTTTGCGGAAACTCCAACAAGCAAGCCTTCGCACAGCCACCTCGATACCTTGGACCTTCAGCTGTCACGACACGAGTGCCCACGCCCTAGTGACACACCAGCCTTTGCGAGCGAACTGCGGCCTCACCCATCCTCGAAAGCCTTATCCGTAGAGTAAGCCCCGTCCAAGCCCTGTTTGACAAATAGTGATTAGTCAAGGACCAGTCATATCCATCAACACGACATATTTACCCTTTTAGGAAACGGAGTGAACATGTAACGCTCTCCTCTGAAATTCAGAACCCTTTCAAATTGGCGAAATTCGATCGTGCCACTGTCAAGGCCCATCAACCCCATTTGTAGAACGGGTCGCCACGTAAGGTTGTCCATCATGCGCCTGATGTTGTCGATGTCGATGTCCAGCTTTTTGACAATAACAAGGAACTCCAGCCAAGAGGTGAGGAACTCCTTGTCTCTCTCGTCCGTGCATTCGTATCCGTGTCTGGTCAATACCGCCCGCACCCCGATTCTGACACCAAGTCGACGTACTGCAGGAATGGCTGAATGTCTTCGAATGGGAACAGTGCGCCATCACAGGTAAGAGAATACTCTGCAATTTCATACAGTATCCACATACGTGCTTCGAACGGCGGATAACTCCACATGAAGCCGCAGTTCCGAATGATGCCTGGCATGGTTCGAAGACCCCTTTGGAAGTAGATCTCTTCTGTGGCAGTCCGGGGATGTTGGGGAAGGCAGCTCCAGTCAACCCATACATACTTCCAAGATTGCGTTTCCAAGCCTCTCTTGAGACGTCGTAAAGTCTTGCCTTCAGGATCGGGGTTGTCGGGCTTCTTTCAGAAGTGGCTCACAAAGAAGAAGTCGCTGCGTGTAACGAGGTGCAGCGTAGCAGGGAAACTGAAGAAATCTTGCATACGATTCCGGGTTCATTTTGTCAGTGTCTTTGTGCCATGGACGCTTCCCTCAGTTGAAACTGCCAGAACATGACGGAGTTACCCGCAACCTGACGGCCCAAAAACTCGTCCAGGTCGGTGCAGCCCAAGAGAACATCCTTTAGAAATTCATGATGGCTATTTGGAGTGGGTAAGCTCGAGCCATCTGCGCTTCGCTATGTTTCTCAGGCATCGATGCTGCGGCTTACGAGCGAGCTCCATGTAGAAAGTGAGGAGTTTTCGGCACAAGCCATGACATGATAGGTGGGCAGCTTCGCAGTGATGGGCCAGAGTTGCCAAGAGCAGGAAACACATACACACAAAACTCAAGGGGCGTAGAAGCCTTGTGATTTTGAAATTCCCGCGAAAGGAGGCCAGTAGAGCGCATGAAAATGCGGAGCTACCGCATGATGGGGGCCCAGCCACTGTAGACGCGGGCTGCTCAGAAGCGTATTGGTTTAGAGGACCAACGAATCCCATGTTAAATCCAAGTCAGCGCCAAAGTCCTGGCGTGTAACAACATGTGTACGAATGCTACTCGACTACTCAGTAAATGGTGGTGCCCCGGTATTCCCTATCATACGCTGTCCGTGTGTGACTTGCCTGCAGCAGGTATGCAGACGCGGGATCGTGCGCGTCTGACCCCATGTGCGCTTTGGACCAGGATGTCTGAGGCGTACACGAAGCCCTTCTGGGTGCATCTGACGCGTGGACTCCTGATTTTAGCCAGCAGATACTATGGAACTGGCGCCCAATGGCTGCAAAAATGGCCTGGCGCGTTGGCTCCGCCGGTTTAAGGGGCTGTACTTCTGGGGTTCCGGCTCAGCAGTGAGATGCTGAGTATTTGGGCTTTGGAGCCGCTCCTCGGGCCGTCCAAGGACGGCTTGTTTGACACGGAAAGCATTACTATTGCCAAAACCTGCGAAGATATCGCGCTATCATCATACCTAGGTACTGTACATACGAAGACATCTCTCCCACAGGGCTGTCTGTCTTTGATCAATGAAATCTTGCACCGATCCCGCCAGGATATAATTTAAACGATGAATTCCCATCTGGAAACCAAACGAAGTGTCTTGCCATGGGCAGGGTGGAGTAGCCACCAATTAGATTTTAATCGCCTCGTAGCTGTTTATCAGCCTGCGAGGCCTGACGAGTCATATAACGATTCTGCCTAGGCCGGGACAAGGGACTCAATCCTGAAGCAGCCCTCTTCATCCTCGGTCCCCTCAGCAGGGGCAACCGCAGCTCTGGGGCAAACATTGCTGTCGGCCTGCCTGCGGCAAAGAATCCCGAGGCAAGTCGAGGAGGTCGAGCCGGAGGTGCCATCGAGGTTGGGGTTGCAGTGCCGAAAGGAAGCACCGTAGCAGGCGGTGTGGTGAGCCCATTCCCATGGAAGCACTTGACCAGCAGCTGCGCAGCAGAAGCTCGTTGTTCTGGATCCTCTACGGCCATCCCATACATTGCCCGTATTTTGTTGTCCTGCGCAGCTTGCATTATAGCCGCCTTGACCTCGCCCACAGTCCTCCAGCTGCTCGACCTTTGACGGAAGCCATCCACATCCAGGGTCCATAGCATGGTGACGAAGAGAGACCAGATATCAATTTTGGGTGTTTGAGCTGCTGCTGTGTCGAGCTCAGGAGCCATGTATATGGGGCTGCCCACATAGAACATCGCGTTGGCACTTCTGTTACTCAGGCCGAAATCTCCAAGATGAAAGGTAAGGATGTTGTCCTTATAGGAGTAGAGGATATTTGCCGGCTTAACGTCTCGGTGAATGATGCGATGATATGCTAGGTGGTCCAGGGCTTGCAACATGTGGTTGAAAACCAGCTCAGCGAGGTCCGGAAGGCGTGGAAGATTAGGAGCGTCCAGCAAGAGAGGATCGTACGAACGCTGGATCAAGCCCTCCAGACTTCCGTCCATCAAAGCCATGATGATTTTGGGATTGGGCCCAGACTAGTCTTCGCACGATATGTGATCGACAATGTGATTCTGTCGTGAATGTGAGTCTGCGCCTTAGCGTTAGTACGACAGGGTGCAGCGGCTCTCACATGATGAATTCCAGCTACATTCTCCACCTCCCTCTTGAGATTCTCACGAAACGGTGCCCAGTCTGCAGCACCTTGTGGGGGCGGATTCAATATTTTGACGGCGAAAGACTGCCAGAGTCTACATCGACACCCTTGACGACCTTTCCAAATTGGCCACATCCGAGAACCTCGTGAGTTTCTACACATCTCATTCTCATTGCTCCGCAATCTTTGCGCGTGTGAATTCTGGTCTGGCGCTGGGACATTGGGGCAGTTTCGACTGCTTCCTGAGTATGAGCCAGTCTCGGATTTCCCTGAGGCGGCATGCTTTGTGTGCTGGTCCTAAGCTAGAGTTTCTGTTGGGAGTTGTCTGTCCACCTCAACTCAAACACGATGAGATCGCGATTGTTTCCACCAATTCCAATCGTCTCGTTTAGTTCATCTGCTACAACAACCCTGCGAAGGCGGTTGTACTCGAACTGGCGGCATAGGCCGCCATAAACTTGGCACGACCGGCCGAAGGATCGGTCATAGAACATGACAAGATTGGACCCTTTGCTGATCTCGAAGGAACAATGAATTCTGGAGATTTGGGGTCCGTCGATAAACACATCACCATTGCGGCCCAGTGTCGCCAGTGTTGCAGGGTCATGCGATGTGGAGCGAACGTGGCCAATGCCGAGAAGGAGGTCGCCAGCCTCATCTTCGAAAGAGAGATGCTTGTTCGATGGGTGTTCAACGACATTTCTGGCTTGGTCGTTTACCGGCCAGAGGGAAAACACGACGCCCTCAGGAATCATGATGAGCGATCTGGGTTGTGCGATACACGGGCACGATGAACAAATTCGGAAAGGCCAAATGCCACGAGCCGGAGAGATGAGAGGAGAAGAATTAGAACAGCAGAAGTGAGAACGCATGCTCAGGTGATGAGGCCAGCGCTGTATGAGGCTGGCAGTGGGAGTGTTGATATAGGCACACACCAACAGACAATGTGCTTGGCCATCGGTGGTCCAGAGCCCAAGGCGATGCAGCCATCAGGTCTGGCAGTTGGTGATGTCCACTGCATAGCACGAATCAGAGCTATCGTCGCCAACGAGAAACGCGCGCTGAGCACCAGATTGAAGTGTAAAAAAACAAGAATGGTGATTGCGAGCGGGATGGCATGAGGCTGTCCTCGAAACGGGGCTGATTGAAGCAGGGATGTCTGCTGCAGCGGCAGGGCGGCAGCGCCCAATCAGTTCCCCACTTTCTCGCTTATTGGTGGGCCGGACTGCGCTTACTTGAGTACCTAGGTACTAAGTACCTAGGTAGCCATGGATCAAGCGGCATCAGATGGGCATGGATACCCCAGGCAGCAGTATGACCGTTAGTCCTACAAGAATACAAACACTCACTCACTCGAGCCACAAAACCAAGCTACCTACTAGATACTCAACAGGAAATTTTTCCATTCTGCATCTTCTCGTTTTCTCCTGTGGCCCATATCACCCAATTCATCCGTGCCTGCTGTCTCAGAAACATCTACGCTACCCTCTTGCAATGGCAGACCTCCTCATACAGAAGAAACGTTTTTGGGGGAAAGGATGCGAAGAAAACAACGTCCATGGAAACGGACTATTCTGGGCCGATTGCACCCTTAGAGCATTTGCTCAGGACCCAGAACTGCTTGAACAAGCGAGACAACGCTTCAGTCAATCCCCAGAGGCCTGGCGATCGTACTCTTCTCTAGGAACCACGACATGAGAACCGAGCCCCGACCAGCGCAGTGAGGCAGTATTAGCGTGGCACAAGCGGCGTGATGAGCTGCATTGGGAGCGTCGTGCATGCACGGTCTATTCCCAATTCCGTACTCAGCGACACGAGGAGTATGTCCGCATTCAGGGTCCCGATAAGATTTCTCTCGACATGGCGCCGCTCATTCCGGCCGGAATCACTGTTATGAATCGTTAGAAAGAAGATGGTATCTGGCTAGAGAGTTGGGGTGACCATGAAACAATCCAATTTCGAGGGCATCGATGGGAGCACCAGCTGCCGCTGGAAGACGAGGCTGAGGCCCCTTCCTCACCGCTTGTCACCATCGGCAGGGTGGAGAAAGCCCGCGGCCCTGACCCTGAGACATCGCGTCGGATAGCCAAACAGCGCGAGATGCGAGCGCGCCAACAGGAGGCATCTCGACCCTTCTATCAATTCATCAACCAGGTATCGAGAGAGCGCGAACGACTCCTGGAACAACCGCGCGTCAACAACGAAGACGAGTCTTGTTTCCCAGACCAAGACGTCAACACAAGAGCCTATGAGAACGTGAAGGAGCTGTGGCAAAAGAGAGGCATTTGGACGACAAAATGGGGTATCCTGCCTGGCATGACGTGGAAGTGCGACCACCCAATCGCAGATCTCATCGCCGATGAGATTGGGCCCGAGCCTGTCGCCGACGAGCCCGAACCTGTCGCGACCGGCTACGAACATCCATGCTCTTTCGGCCCAGAGGGAATAATGGCCATTGGGGCGAACGCAGCGCCAGAAGTACATGGGGAGACCTACGCGCCTCCTGCATCCCCGGTACATAGCCCTGTACCCCAACCCGACCAGAGTCAGCAGGGCGCTGGTCCAACACGCAAACGGAGAGCCCAAAGGGCCGTCAAATTCGTTCCCGGGAAGGACATAGCTGATCATGCCCTGAAGCCTGTCCGTCCCACTAAGGTATCCAAGACGCCACATGGGAATAGCAGCACGCCTAGCGCATCGCAACGGGCCGTTGACCTGCTCCGACAGTTTGAGCCAGAGCTTCTTCACGTGCCTGAGGCATCGCCGGTTGGGAGGCTACGGAGAAGTCCACGCTTACGTGAGAAAAAGCGTGAAGATGAAGTGCACGTTGACACGCTTTCAAGCCCACATGCGGTGAAAGGGACGACCGGTGCCGGAACGAAGTCAACCAGGAAGCGTGCTGCCAAAGCATCGAGCCCTGCGAAGCCAAATGGAGTGACTAAGGCACAGCCACCGAGAGCGAAAGGGAGGTCTAAAAAGAAGATCTGACTGTTCCCCCCAGATGAGACCAGTTGTGGACCTGGGGTATGTCAAATAGGAAACGAATGTCGCTGTTCACTTTTCTCTTCTCAGGTGCACAATCCTCGGCAATCAGCTCGGCATCCAGGGGCCACGGTTCTACGTGTGTAGACCCAGTGAACTATTTACAAATTGTCTGATCGTCTCGCTTTTGAAAGTCTGTGGGGCGGAAGACAATAATGCAGGGCTGTTTGGGCCGTCACACCGGGCCATCCGGCCTCAGGGGATTTGAAGTATGACATTGTGGAATCAGGCGCCAACTGCTGGCTGCTATTACTCAGCCTACGCATTCTTTCAGCCACGCATCTCATCATCATACATACTTATGTATATCTGTTTTCTGCATGGTCAGACCCTAGTCACCGGATTTGGAAAGTGACCCCCGTGCATCCTGCTTCCACTCTCGCCGGCGACAAGATGACGGCTTGCATCGTGGCGGCGATGTGCACCAGGATCCTGGCGACTGACCAACCAGAGTATGTTTTTCTCTCACTCCCCACTTCGCTGACTGCAGTGCGGCTTACGACTCCTGGGCTTTTGGATGTATAACCCTCTGGTTGCTGTCTGCCATTCTAGGTGTGCTGCATACGAGCTCGGGGCTCTGGTGCACTTGGCTATCGAGACCAGCTTGTCCAGCCGATGCAGCCTTGAATTTTGGCATTTCAGAGAATAAAACCAAGGTAGCGGTGTATATAAAACGCTTTCTTCTCCGGAACATGCTCAGATCCTGAAGTCCTCAAGTTTCGCAGCTACGGCCGTGTCAGCCACAACAACTATCTCATCTCAAGTCCTGTGCAGCAATACGCGTCCTCCCTCTTAAAATATCAATTCACGGAAAGCTTTCGAAGACTCGAAAATGGCTCAAGTTAAGGTCGACCAAAAGTTCGAGACTGAGCTTGTGGAGCCGGAGCGCACAGGTTTCATCACCGCGGATGAGGAGCACCCCAGCGAGATAGTGGGAGACGGTGTAAGTTCGAAAGACACTATCAAGAAGAGCTGCCGCTGCTTCCGAATTTCATGTGTAATGATTTTCCAAATAGACAGTGACCGGAGATGTCGACATGAAGAAGCTTCGCGACGCCGTCCCGGACCACTGCTTCCAACCCTCGTTGTTCTGGTCCTCCTTCTACCTCTTCCGAGATCTCACTTACTCTGCTATCCTGATCTGGGTATTCTTCCAACTACAAGGCCTCAAACTCCTTGAGTCTCCAATGCGACTGACATACTATCCTGCCATGCTGGCCTGGAGCACTGGGCAAGGAATCATTTGGACAGGTCTGTGGGTTATTGCCCACGAGTGCGGCCACAGTGCCTTTTCTCGGTACTCGGCCCTCAACGATGCTGTTGGCTTCACCCTGCATTCTTTCCTTCTAGCTCCTTACTTCTCATGGAAGTCGACCCATCGCCGCCATCACATCTACGCCAACAACATTGCCAAGGACCTCCACTACGTCCCAGGGCTCCGCGATGACTACGTACCCAAGGCCGGAATGGATTCTGGAATCCTGGATGACATGACGGAGGATGTTCCTGTCGTCTTGACTCTCCGCATCTTGCTGCAGCAGTTGATAGGCTGGAACTGGTACATTCTCAGCAACATCACTGCCCCGCCGACAAGTGCCTCCGTGGTGAAGAAGGGTATGTCGGTGTGGCGACACAGCCACTTCGATCCATGGGGCGCACTCTTCAAGGACTCTGAAGTCGTGGCCATCATCCTATCCGACATTGGCTGCTTCACGACCCTTACCGGGCTGTACATGTTGTATCAGTATCTGGGCTCATTCGAGATGGTGTTCTGGTTGTACATCGTGCCCTGGACATGGGTTAATCACTGGCTAGGTGAGTTCAGGTCTTGCTTCTACCACTCAACCATCTTGAGACCAACCGCTAAACAATGCTACCACCCAATAGTCATGATCACCTACCTCCACCACACGCATCCCGCCCTCCCCAAATACTCCGCCGAAGACTGGAACTTCACGCTCGGCGCCGTGGCGACCATCGACCGCGATATGGGCTTCATCGAGACGCACTTCTTCCACCACATCTCGTCCGACCACGTCACGCACCACCTCTTCTCCAAGATCCCGCATTACTACGCCCGCGAGGCCTCGAATGCCATCATCCCCCTGCTGGGCGACCAGTACGTCGGCCGCGCGGGGCTGTACTGGTCGGATCTCAAGCTGGCGTTTTCGAGGTGCCAGTGGGTGGAGGAGGACGAGATGAAGGACCGACAGTATTTTGGGCCCAAGGCAGAAGGGAAGCAGGCGCTTTGGTATCGTGGTGGGAAAAGCCCGATGCCGGAGTATCGCATGCGTGCTTAGAAGCACGAGCCTGAAGGAGAGGGAGATTGACACTGGGACAGAGCCGAAGCTGAGACTCATCAGAGGTCTATTGTGAAGGTATTGGCTGATGGTTGAAGCCGTGTTACACGGGTCTGAAGGGAAGGGAAGGGAATCAGTGAGTCCGTAGAGTCGGTCTGCAGTGCTCCAGAAATGACCTCGAATGACCGAGTCTGGTACATGCCAAGACGGGGGCCATTTGGCCGTCTAAGACTGTGATAGATTTGAGAATGTCTAGTATTTGATTCCTGTTCCTGTCAGTAAAAGGAGTTATATAGCGCAGAAAGCACCTTGTGTGGATGTACCAGCATGTTCCCAGTCCATCCCCTACACCGTTCAAATGAGCCAAATTCCGCTTGGCATATGCACGTTAACAGACACGTTGGAAGAGCAGCGCGATCCTAACTCTTGGCAAGACACTCTGAATACAAGCCTCACCAAAAAAGCCAGGCTTGGCGCCGATGGCCGATTTGAACGGTCGGGGGGATAGACAATGAATGGCCAGGGTTCACGACTCACGGGTAAAGACGAGGCTAGCCTTGGCGCTGGTAGCCCTTACACGAGGCTTTCACGAAAAATGCTAATACCAAAACTTCGTCTTTGTTTCCTCTTTTTTCCTTCCTCTCTCACACACAATTTCAACCTGATCCATACTCTAGGATTTGAAATACTGCCGAACACTTCGTGCCTACTTAGCCTAGGTTCATACCATACCACATCCACACACCCTTAGAATGGACGCTATAAGAACTACATTTCCCAGTAGCCTTCTAGTTCTTGAAGCTGGAGTCCCGGAGTGTACTAATACAGAAGATTACGATTAGACAACAGTCAAGACTAGGGCCCAATTACTTCCACCTTATAGGTCGATTGATAAACCCGGATTCGCTCGAGGGTTTACTAGAGAGAACTGTCAACGTGTACTGGCCTCGCTGAAACCCATGGCTCTGAGGGCCCATCTCAGTCGCGTATATAGGCCGTATTAAGCGGGATACAATAATCTCTTACTTAATATTTTCCACGATGAATATGGCGCCAGCAGCTGCCTGGAGAACAGATTCAGGTGCCTCAGCGAGACTCACCAACACTTTCGCTGGCTCTTTGAGGAATCTGATGCTGGCAGATAAGTACCTATAGGCGATGTGTTTGACCGACCCTCTGCTTAGCGAGCCTCGCATCCTCAAAACTCCCCCGCCACAGAGGGATACGCCAAGCTGAAGACATGGGATTCATCAGATTCAGCAATTTCCCAAAGGAACTGCGATAGCAGATATTCGAAATGCGCCTCCCGCACAAGATCATCAGTCCATTATATCGCAAAGAGCTCCAGGGAAGCATGCCCGCTTTCTCGAGTATGACGTGCCCGACGGTCGCCACAGTCTGCCATGAGGCATGCACAGTCTAGAAGAAGCATATGGGGCCAATCCGGGGTTGGTTGCATGGTGAAGCGAACGGACTTCGAGCGCGACCTGGGACCTGCGTTGAAGAAGGTTCCAGCCTCATGGAAGACTCGAAGGGGCCCCCGTGGGGGAGGGGCGGGGGACTTTCAGCCGTCGATTCCCGATGTGAGCGGGAAGCGCATTGATGCCGCGATTTGTGGTGAGCCTTGGCTTGAGGTGCAGATGTACAAGTACATGTGCGTTTAATTCCGCCGCAAGTTCGCTGCCTGGGGGCATAGGGTGGTGATGGCGATTAGGCCTTCGGGACACATCCTCCTCCACGACGCTGATGCTGGCCCGGTGTGCAGCTGCAGCGTAGTGTTAGTTGGTCACACAATGGTTTGCGCAAGTGCGCTCACCGGTGTAGTAACTGTCTCGCTTTCTTCTTTCCTGTCATTCGTGGTCCTTGGCCTCTTATACCCGGACGTGGCAGATGTTTTGACAGTTTGGACAGAAAAAAAGAGTGATGAAGCCGAGATATATACAGCCTTGCCCCTTGTTCAACTATGGACGTAATTCGAAATATGATCCCATTCATCGAGACACAGCTCTCAGCCTGGTTGGTGGGTATATATCGGGTCTGACGAGCCTGGTCCTGCCTCAAGCTGCAAGCCCTTTGACGGCAACCGCCTAGATGTCGCTCGCAGCGATACAGTTACCGCCCGCGCTGGCATCACACTGTCCACACCATCCGTAGCAGAACTCCTGTTTCTACAAGTCAGCATTGTGCAGACACACCAGCGGGGGAGGTGTTCATCATTCAAGAGTCAAGACATACATTCGCACTCTCGGGGTCCGACTTGCAGCCTTCGATGCAGTCCTTGTAGAACCCAGACACGTAGTCGGTCTCGGGTGATGGCATCGGGCTGGCGGCGACCATGGCAACGAGGGCCGCGGCGGCGAGGATGTTGCGGAAGAACATTGTAGTGGTAGTGGTCTGGTCAGGTGGTGATGTTGAGTAAAGAGTGTGTTCAAGTTGGAAAAGGAGTGTGTTGGTTGGATGAGGATGTGATGACAACATATCGATTAGAGACGGCTTGCGTAGAGACATTAATATACACGTTCCGGAAATTAGACGACTTCCCTACAGAAACAACATTGACTCGTACGGCGGCACGGAGCGACCGGGGCGTGGGGATGCATGTTGGGGACTTCAGGATAGGAGATTAAAGGCGCAGTGTTTTGAAACGGGGCATCAATATACGGAGTATGTGAGGAGTAAATTCGGTCACGTTGGCTGGACCTTTAATCTCGCGTTCGTCAACGGGAGTCTCCGTATACCTGAGGTTGATCCGTGCAGCTTATTCTGTCGGGTGTGTCGATGTTGAGGCTGCGCAACTTGGGAAAACACCACCAGAACTTAGATAGGGGCCCATATGTAACTGTCATGAGCGTTCGCACGCTCCGGACTAAGCGACCGATTTGGCTGGCTGTCATAACATATGCTTTCCGTCCCTAATACGGATGGTTGACGTGAGCAGTCCATTCTTTTTTGACCACTCTTCAGGCGGGAGCCCACAGTCTAGGTAGGTATATAAACTCAGTGATTACTCCCTGACGAAATTAAACAGAGGGTGGCGCGGGGAGGTGAATAGGTGAAAAAATCGAAAGTCTGAAAGACGAAAACGGTTCCAAACCACAATGCTAAAGAGCGTGATGAATTACGAACCCTCACTGAAAAACTTTATGGGAAAACCGAAGGTCTGGTATCTGTTGCTTCCGAGCGTTGAAGGGCTATCCCTGCTGCCGTCAAACAACCACCCATTGGACGAGACATTGAGCAGGAGAACTTGAAAGGTTCATGTCTCTTTCGCTTCACTGTCCCAGGCATCCAAATCTCGCACAGTGCAGAACTGGGGGCATCGCTAGCACCACAGTGAACGTTTCGTCATCACACGAGCCATCCCTACCTACTGTACCTGGGGAGGGTACCTCACTTATCTTGAGAGTCAACTGTGAAGGTATCCGGTCCCAGTCTAAGCGACCCCTCGCTGCTGAGGCTCGATGAAGTTCGATAGATTTGCCGGTTCGCTCCGGCCAGTTGGCCGATAGATCCCAACTGTAGGTCCGGTCTGTACTGTGTAGCAGCTTGGCACACATGATAGTCGACTGTGATCATTACACATTCTCCTGCTTCTCAGCCTTCAACGCCCAGTGGTGTTGCCGTGCGACCGAAGAATCTCAGACCCGAGCTCCGTTCACTTCAACCAACAGCAGATACGCCCGACTGATACATTCACCCACATCACACGTCCTGCTTCTTCCTCCCCAGGTACACGCCATGATGAGGCCCATCATCCGTGACAACTCGGAGGATGCCAGCTCCTATGTGGCCAGCTATTTTGCAGCAGCGCTCACAGGATCAAGCACTCTTGAAGCCCGCTTGATGTGTACAAGTTACTACTGGCCAAGCACAAGGCCGGCGAGGTGAGTTGCGCCCGACACATCTCACCAATGATACAGGAACAATTAAGCTGTGCTCCTAAATATCCTTTGAAAACGGCGTGACCTGCAACATGAACGAGTACATTGATCCCGCGAGATCACCCGGGAAGCTAACACTCCTTCATGTAGAAGACCTTCTTTTCACTAGTGTAAATGGCCCGTGCGCGTACACCACATGACAATGCACTTCCACGAGGCCCAAAAAGATTTACAATACACCTACACGGGTGGGGTCGCGTCGACTCGTGTATATGTAACTAAATGAATAATGTAAACTAACGGGGGGAGGGATGGTGGGGAACTTGGTGTTGTCACGTTTTATATACCGACGATAGCGGCCGCGTTGGCGTGAAATAATTCAAAGAGCGGAGGTAATCTAGGGAAAGTTGGTCGAAGAAAAAGGAGTAGAGGAAGAGAAAGTAAGAAAATGAGACTCTGCGAAGCATCAAAACTTCCTAATCGGGTAATAAGGTAACGAATTGGTCGATGAGCTGAGCCTTTTCACCAGCGTGCAATTTTGGCAACGCGGATCAACTGGGAAGATGAGCCCTGGGAATGCATCTACATGAGTGGAGACGCATGCCAATAGCTATCAGAAATGGCAAATCGACGATCCTCCGGCGCCGGGCTAGGATGTTTCTGCGGGCGTGATCTTGCGAAAAGCTCTTTGCGAGTTGGTGTGCTGTTTGACGTTAGGGGAAGGCACTGGGATACAAGCAAATCCGAAAGCGTGAACTTGGTCAAGTGGACGGACCACTGGCCGTTTTGCGCTGCTGTGGCAGGCTGGCAGGCAGGCTGTTGAGAGGCTCCAGTCTCGTGCAGAACGATATGCACTACAGTATAGGAGTACATGCAGGAACAGTGGAATGTAACTTTTGAAAACTTGGAACTTGGAAGAAATGTTGTCTTTGTGCGAGCATCGGCAGAATGTTTAACCTTGCAAGTTGATGGCGCACAAAATTTACGTACTGTAGCACACTTCGACAGTATTTCCGGGCCAGTTTGTGCGAATGCTCCTGCTGTGGACGACAATCTCAACCCAAAGTTGGAGACGACGCCCTTGAACATACTTCGAGTCTTCACGCTGCACTCGGTATCCAGAGACTTTGCAAACGGTGCTCCTTCTTCTTTTTCTTTCCTTTCCAGGGTCCCACGATGCCTTCGGACCGGTGCCAAGAGGCCGGCGGTCAACCGAGATCCTCACCACCGCTGAGAAACCCGGGCCGCAAAATCGTTACCCCTCAATCTGCAACCCCACAGATGCAGCCCCGGACCCGCCCCCGGATCTCCCCTGGCCTTCCGGTGACCCACAACTAATTCCTTCAGGTGACGCAACAAAGACAGATCCTGGAGCGAGCGGCGGAGTTGCTAAATCGCTCGGGTCAACCCAGTTTTTGTGACGACTGGCATGGGCCTCAAGCGACGACAAGATGGTAAGCTGCACGAACAAGTATAAAGCCATGGGCCACTGGCGCTTCTCCAGTGAGCCGGGGAGGGTCCGCTGCAGCAAGCCCGCCCTCCTACTACTATTGTCCACGATGCGCGTCTCTCTTGTTACAGCACTCCAGCTGCCTCTGGCCTTTTCTCAGTCCACCTTCGATGTCTCGCAAGGAGAAGGAAAGACCTGCATTGTGCAGCCCGGCCTCAACGGCAGTGACTCAGCACCGGCGATAGTGCAGGCTTTCCGGGACTGTGGGCACAACGATGCTGGCAGCAGAGGAAGGATCGTGTTCCTGAACGAGACTTACACCGTCAAGTCTGTGATGAACACGACCGGTCTCAGCAATGTCGACATTGACCACCAGGGCACGCTCCTCTGGGATACCAATATCCCGTACTGGCTGAATGCATCTCTGCCTGTCGGATACCAGAACCAGTCCAGCGCCTGGCTGTTTGGAGGTGAAGCTGTGAGTTGGGACGGGCATGGATATGGTACCCTGGACGGCAATGGTAAGTGACGCATCCCATGGCGAAGGAATACAGGATGGGTTGTTAAGTACTACTGTGCAATGTGTAGGACAAGTGTGGTACGACTTCATCAACGGCACCAATAATTACCCAGGACGCCCTCATCAGATCACCATTACGGGCACCCAGGATAGTGTTTTCCAGCGCCTGCGCTTCGTGCAGAGCCAGATGTGGTATGTGGTCTCCTGCACATAAGGGCATGAGCGTGAGACGACCTTGGGAGTTGCTAAGGGACTTTGTACAGGACCATGACGGTGATCCACTCCGAGAATGTGCTTCTCGAGAACATCTATGTCAACAGCACAGACCTCGAGCACCCGGTGGACTTTGACTTCTCGTCCTTGAACGTGAGTGAACCCACCAGTCACATGCGAAGATAGTCACTGACCATACCCCAACCAGACCGACGGAGCCGACACAATCTACGTGAACAACATTACTTTCCGTAACTGGATCGTGGACAATGGAGACGACAGCATCTCACTGAAGGCAAACAGCACCAATGTCCTTATCGAAAACTGTGACTTCTACACCGGTCTAGGCTTTGCGATCGGCAGCATCGGCCAATACGGTACGTTCTCTCCCCTCCCCCCAACTTCTTCCCTCCACCAACCTGCCCACAAACTCACAAAAGCCATCCATAGACGGCGCCTTCGAGACCATCGAGAACGTCACCGTCCGCAACATCACCATCAACGCCGCCATGCGCTACGGCGCGTACGTCAAGACCTGGACGGGCACCAGCACGGGCTCGCCGCCCAACGGCGGCGGCGGCGGACTCGGATATGCTGGCAACATCACGCTCGAGGACTTCACGCTCAAGAACGCGTCGGGCGTGTTTGCGCTGACGCAGTGCACGAGCTACAACTCGGCGACGGGCAACTGCGACACGAGCGAGTTCAATGTGCGGGACCTGACGATCCGCAACTGGGCCGGCACGACGGTCAGCGACGTCGTGGCGGAGATCCAGTGCAGCGCGGCGAGCCCGTGCACGGGGCTGGTGATTGAGGGGATTGAGCTTGTGGATCTGGTGAATAATACGGCGCCGTCTAATTATTTGTGTGAGAGTGTTGTTGAGCCGACGGGGTTCAATTGCACGGGGGCTCCGTGGGATGAAAATAATAGGTGATGATGAGACAGATAGTGCTGGATGGGAGCTTATATACCCATTTGCATGGTCATGGAGGCCAGAGGACTGCGAGACCGGTCGTAATGTCACATATGTTGCCTAACAATATCCTAAAAACAGAAGGCAAGGCGTGGCACCAAAGCCATCTTGCCTCCACCCACTGCGGATGCCAGTATTCTCCCAAATCCAAGTCCTCCAGACAACTCGCTGACTAGTCTCAATATGTTCTTTTTTGATTTTTGGATTGAGTTTAGCTAATAGCGTTGTTGCTTTCTTTTTGCCGAGATTTTCTACATAAAGTGTATTAACACTCCGTATTGAATACTGAGTCCTAATAGCGTGAGGAGACTAGCTGTACACAAGTATGAGTAGTGTAGAAGACTTCGTGCCTAAAAGGGCCGCGGTCTACAGAGCGAGTCACCTCATATGCTCTTTGCACTCGGCCAGTGCGACGCAGGTACACGGGTAGCTCTGGGCCTAGAACATCAGATCGAAGCGAGTCTCTGCCTCAGCTGGCTCCCGACATGAACATGTAGCCTTCTCGCTGGCCTCCCGACTCCTCTGGAGTCTGAACGTCTGCTCCGCTACGTAAGCAAGTCTGTCGGGCCCCGACAGCCTCTCATGTCCAAGCATGCCAGGTCGTCCCCTCACGATACGCATACGCCGCCTGCGGGCCTTCTGCGTCAACGATATACCCAAGCTCGCACCTGTTGAACGACACTCTCACTTGCTCCTCGTAGAACGCATCGAACTGCTCCATGAGGGCGTCGGAGAGGCTTGCGACGTCGCCCTGGGGATGCAGCACCTTCCAGGGCTTGATGCAAGTCTCACCGGTGCACGACTTGAGCACCATCATGAGCGCATCCAGACGATCGATGACGAGACTGAGATTTTTTCCAAGTAGCGTTGTGGGTGAAGCCTGGTGGGCGGGGTACAGATTGTGCAACTGGCCTGGGTCCGTCTACACAGTATATTAGTTGTCAGTCGGCCAGTTGTCGAGGAGTGCTCACCTCTAGATCGTAGAGCTCGTGCTCGTTGTTGCACCATACTGAGTAGTAGAGGTTGTAATTCTCGCCAATGATCCTTACAGCCTTGTAAGTAGTGTTAGGCATAAAGAGTTTACCCTGTCCGTCTGTCCCATTGAAGGTCCAATGACGTTAGTTCAACAGCTTTGGGTGAGTATCGACATGAGAACCACTGACCGAAACCACCGCCTTCGCCCTCAGCAATAGCCACTCCCCAAAACTCAACAGCGACATGCTCATGGCGTTTCGGGCTTGACGCCGCAGTTGCTTCGAGATCACCACTCCCAACTTCAAGCGGGATAGGAACACCGTCAAAGTCCGGCCTGGGTGCAGCGCCGATGAGATGCAGGATCGTCGGCGCCAGATCGATATGTGTAGTCACGGCATCCTCCACCAGCCCCTTGGCCACACCAGGGCCCCGCACAATCAGCGGCACCCTGATGTCCTCATCGTAGCCGCACATCTTGCCCGGAGGCAGGCGGTGCTGGCCGACATGGAAGCCGTTGTCGGAGCTATACACGATGTACGTGTCCTCCAGCACCCCGGCCGCGTCAAGCTGCGCCACGAGCTTCTCGACCAGCTCGTCGACCGCCTGCAGGGCCCGCAGCCGCTGGCGGTAGTAGTGGTCCAGGAAGTCCACGGAGGTGGCGTTGAGCTGCGCCAGTGCGCGCACCCAGCTGGCGCCGCTGGGCGCGTCCGGGTTGAAGTTGGCGGTTCGGGGGACGCGGACGTCCTGGAAGAGGTGAGCGTGGCGCTCGGCGGGGACGGGCGCGGTCATCAGGGGCATGCCTGGGGCGCGGTCTGCGCGGATGTTGGAGTGCGGCGCGACGGGGGCGACGCCGACGAAGAAGGGCTTGCCGGCGGTGATGGCCTGGCCGAGGAGGTCCTGGGCTTTTGAGGTGAGTAGGTCGGATGTGTGCTCGTTGTGGTGCTGGACTGGTGCGTCGGTGTTATGCTGGTAGATTGGGTGCAGGTACGAATATGTGCCCGGATCGAGTAGAAAGTCGGTGGCTGTCCACCCTGCCGGGTAGGGTGAGTCGTAGTTTGAGGTGTGGTGTGCATTAAAAAGTTTCCCGGTGTAGTAGGTGTTGTAGCCTGCTTCTTGAAGCCATACGGGCAGATAGTTGCTGTTTAGACCTTGAGTCACAAATTTGGGATATCCTCCTGGAAAGGTGTGAGCTGGAGCCAGACCTGTAGCAACGGTCCTGGAAGGACGTAGGCTGGGGCAAAAACATCTTTACCATGTGGAGGATTCACATCCGTGACGTTTGTATTGTGAGGTTGTTTTCCCGTCCAAAGCGATACTCGCGAGGGACAACATATCGCCGTGGTGGTGAAGTGGTTCGTAAATGTTGTGCCCTGCTCAGCGAGGTGCTTGCGCACCAGAGGCATGTACGCCATCGAGTCCATCGCGGCGTCCTGGTCATCGGTAAGAACGAACACTACGTTCTTGGACTTCTGGGCCCCTGCACCGCTCGGGCCTGAAGCAGACCCTCCCAACACAGCCTGGCCATCCTGATCAAAAAGGGCAGCACTAGCTGTCACGGCCAACACCGTCGCCCATATCGCCGGGCCGGTATGCATCTCAGATTCTCGGTTTGAGATCTGCGACGCGCGAATAATTGCAAGAAGCACAACGGCTTGGAAACCCACAAAGAAGCTTAGAAGGCATCAATCAAGGGAAAATATGCGTGAATGCGACAGAAAAGATCTCGAAGCTGATGAAACTAAAGCATAGTAAAAGGCAAATTCTAGATCGAGTGAAGTATGGAGGTGAGCCGGACCTCGAATTGCGTAATGCCGCGAGTTTATTCCGCGAAGGCTTGGTTGACGCAGGTCCGCCCGGGACATTTCTCCGGGGCGTCTTCAGGGAGCACAGCGGCCGAATCAGCCAATCTGGGGGGCTTGTGGGGCTCCATTCAAGGGTCGAGTGCGCCGAGCCGCGCTTGACTACAGAAGCGCTGGGGGATCGAGGTTTCCACATTCAAAGTTCTACACCCTTCGGCGACAGCCATGGCTCGCATCTCAAGTTTGCTATAATATTCTCATCCGTCTCATGAAGCCCTTGCATCCTGCTTGGCTCGATACTTTTTTCATCGCGATCGCTTCTATAAGGTACCGGCAGAGCATACGGTCTGGCGCAGTGCCCGCCAGAGAGGACGATCGCAGGCCAGGGAGAGAGAGAGAGACTGTCTATCTGATGCACAACAGCACGTCCGCGTACGTCTCCGAGATCTCGACCTCGAGAAGCCGGAACCTACTGTACTGTTTAAGCTACCGCAGTTCATGGATGCCAGCGGTCGGCATGCTGAGGCCTGCATTGTTAATTTCACAGACTACAGGCATGTGTACTGTGGCGTCCACGGCCCGTGGATGTAGACTGCTCTCTGTCACATCGTAGTGATTTTGGTGTCTATTTCATTGCTCGGGGCTGAAATGAGGCTGACAGAGACCACAGATAGTTAGTGAGCCGTGGGGACCTGACGCCCTACATGTCCTGCGCAGACTTGACTCCTCAATGGCGAAGGCTGAGAGTTGCCAAACGACTGGTGACACGTTTGTGAAGCGGAGTGCCGGAGACTCAGTTTGACGCCTTAGAAAAGCTTTGCTACCTTGTTCAGGAGGTTGCAATGGCCCTTGTGGTGTTGGGATTGGTCAAGCTGTCCGTGGGACATGGTGTGCTGGACGTGAGTATTTCACGAGCCTCCGTATTTTCCCAGCATGTACACAGCACGACAATACTAATAACTTGATAGTGTGACACCCTTACCGTTCTCATACATGGATACGCACAGGAACGAGTAACAAATACTCAAGTCCGCTCGGCAGGTCGAACAGCAGCTACCCACAAGCTCGTCTACACATAATCAGAACTCGTCACTTCATTCTAATGGCCTGTCACTTGGGTACGGCAGTCC
This sequence comes from Ophiognomonia clavigignenti-juglandacearum, assembly GCA_003671545.1. Lineage (NCBI taxonomy): Eukaryota > Fungi > Ascomycota > Sordariomycetes > Diaporthales > Gnomoniaceae > Ophiognomonia > Ophiognomonia clavigignenti-juglandacearum. The sequence continues at coordinate 21,107 of PYFS01002316.1, read as the reverse complement.
TATGCTGGCCCAGATGGGACGAAGTTTGCATCATCTAGGACGAAATGCTCCGGAGAAGGACTCGACTTTATGGCGTGAGCATGCGTTCCCATGAAGGCACCACCAGGACTCTACTCCGTGGACTATCTACCGCGCCTTAGCCTCACAGCCTAATGCCCACTTGCTAACGCCAACAACAAACACAGACGATCAAGAGTAACCCTCAGAATACGGCAGCTCCTCGTAATTAGAATGCATTGTCATCATGTCATAATGTCGCCATTGCCAGGACAGTCGAGCTGCTGGTCAAGAACGCTTCCAAGTGCCATCGAGAACACCCAAAGATGTCGATGTCTGCTTTGCTTCCCTGTAATTTTGTATACCCGAACCTCAGGAATCCCTGCCATATCGACCTCCCGCCGGTTTTAGATTTTCGACACGATCCACGAGTAAGTCCAGAAGTCAGTGAGCCTGTCTAGGTACTCAAGGTGAGTGAGTTTCGTCTTTTGGTGGCCACGTCGTCTACTTGTGAGTCGTCTTTGGGTGGCCGTCCTTGGGCAGTCGGCCTTGGGTTTTTTCCTTCGTCCGCAATTTAGGTCGTCCCTACAAGGCGATTGCTACACATCGACTGATACTTCACAGCCGTCCTGTCCGTCATCATGAACTCAACGATCGCATCAACGGCGGTCTCCGTCGTAACCGGAGACCCGCTGGGCGCCTTCTCATCTTGCCTCGGCATATTCGCCAGCATCCTGAGTCTCATCTCCTTGGGCGTCTCCAACTTCGGCAGAGGCCCAGCCATCGACCCTCTTTCACGGTCCGTCATCCGGATCTATGCCGGCCTGGATCACCAAGGCGGGCTGGACAACGCAGGCGGTGATCTCCCAGATGCCCGAATCGCCGGCTTCTACGGGGACGAGCTCGGCCACGTCTATGACTCGGGCTCGTAAGTGCTCAAACAAGCTCTGACAGCTGCTTGTGTCGCCTTGAAATTGCAACATTTCTGATGTTTGTGTGGATCAACTCACTGAAACTTGGACACGAGCAGGCGCGTGAACCAGGGCTCTCACCAGGACTACTGGATCGGCCATAACGGGAAGTCGTACGGTCACCAGGCGCACTACACGACGTTTAAAGGCAATAAAGACGGCATCTGCATCGCCTACGCCACCATGACCTGGGCAGGCGAGTCTGAACATCTTGGTGCCATGCTCGGTGACTTTGGCAATTTTTGTGCTCGAAAAGATAATGCCTGGTACTGTAAGTCATCTCCTACTCGCACAATCCTGTTGAGGACATGCTATTTCGACTGCGTACGCTGCGCAGCCGAGTTCCATGCCCGAATTTTAAAGTCCCTTGAGGATCATTTCTATTCTGATACTGCAGAGCTATTGCCTCCCATGTGTTTCAGCCTTTCCTTGTTGCTGAAAGCGAAGCTCACTCACTAACCTCACATCCAGTCAGCGGAATCGGTATTCCAGGCACAAGCCACATACCTGCTTGTATGTGGATGGACTACCGAATGAAGCCCGCCCCCGGTGATCACCCGTACAAGGCTGTGCAGGTCAACTGGTGGCAGATGAAGATCAGCCATCAGGACAAACGCCTTGCCAAGAATGCCTCGAGTATGAATGAAGCCTTTGGCTACGATGTTTGCAATTCCTCCACCTTCAAGCTTTGTAAGTTGAGTCTACCAGACGTACCGGCCTGTCTCAGTGGATGTATCCCTATCCTACCTAAGTAGGAGGGGAAACGAGCAAGCTAGATTTTACTAATGCGTGCCGAAGTCGAGGACAACGATCACAAGGCATTTCTCAGAGATGGTCTTGTTGGAAAGCCCGTGGGAGAAGTCCCCGCCAGCATGCGACTCTCGGTGGTGGACAAGATGAATCTGGAGAAGAAGCAGGAGCACATTCCTCAGAAGCGACGCATTAGCGAGCGATATAGAGACGTGGTAGTCTCAGACACCATTCGGCAGCATTCAGCCCGAGAGCTCTGCGAGAGTCCCACCAGTGGGGGTCCCAGCTTCGTGAACCCGGTGGAGAGCCTCTTCTGCGATATGGTCGGCCTCGTCGATGGGCAGAAGACTCTGTACCCCGTCTGCACCATGGACAACGATGGCAAGATATACTTTGATATTGAAAAGAGCAATCTCGGTACGTATATCATCTCAGTTGCAATCATCACTATTATTTTGGCTGACGGCGGTGGAAACACACTAATTAGTTGGCCCGGATGTTGTGGGCATCCGGTCAATGCCGTACACCATGCAGAACCGGACAGCGCAGCGATTGCAGTTCACTGCGGACGTGAAAGCACAAAAGCTATTGCGAATTCACGATAGTACAGTCAGGTACTCTTTTTCGAAGAGGGCATCGGCATGTATTAGAGAAATTAAATAAATAAACAAACTAGACGGGAGGGTTTAGTAATGGCCGTCAGCGGCTGTCAACGACCACCGACCGGGCGTTCTTTCCAATACTCTCATAGTGCCCTATTTCATTTGGGCATAAGACCCCGAATATTTTAATATGCCGTATATTCTCTTCTCTGCTAATGTTTATATCTCTTTTATATCCTCTTTATATCCTCTTCATATTTTAAAAATAATATAATCCGACCGCCGAAAGAAAAAAAGCTTATATTGATTCGCTTTCGTAGCGAAAGGGTTGGGCAAAGTGCTAGAAGTTTATGTTAACCCGCCTTTATGGCGGAAAGGGTTAGGCGTAGTATTAAAAGTTTGATTAATTGAAATCGATATTGTTTTGTATTGTAAGCTACGGTATAACGCCCGTTATAGGTATATAGGAATAATTTGTTAATAATAAAGGTATAATAAACGAAAATAAGAATATTATCGTAATATACGATATATTTAACCGTATCTCCGTTCTTTATCCGAACCATTAAGCAAATTAAGCAAAAGCCTTTATTTCCTAATCTACTATTATTTCCTAAATATTATCGCTTATTAGTTGTTATTAGCGGCTATTGTCTATTATATATTGCTAATAACATTTAGGTTCGCCAACGTAGCGGCATTATGAGCCGCCGCTATATCGATATCGGCAACGATGTTAAACTTTTATATAGCTAGCTTATCTATTCCGTAGTTTATAATATTTAATCTAATTGAATTATATTCGAATATTAGAGTACCGTTTATCGTAATATCTATAAATTGCTAAAGTTTTTAGTATTTTAAAATCGTAAGCTTAATAATAAATATTCGTATAAAGCTTTAGATATAGTCGAGTATTTCGTTAATAGAAATAAGAAAGATACGGTTAATATCGATGTAGCTGAATATTATTAAATTGCTATTATGATTTCGGATATTATATTGGTATACGTATATTGCTACTTTTTAGCAGCCCTTTGTGGTAAGGTCCTTTAGGATAAAGTGATTTTTCGTTTTAAGGTTTATTTAGAAAAATACAAATCCTAATACTATTTTAATCGATATTAGAGAGAAATTGCGTTCGTATAACTTCGATATCGAACGGATATTTTCTATTTTTCGCTAAAAAGATAATAAGTAACGCTAATTATATTATTATAAATTATTTTCGACGGCGGTAATAAATACGGGGTGGCGGTAGTAAGTTATTTTCTGTATTTTCTTTATTGCTAGTTCTTATAAGAATATATATCCAATATTATATAGATTAAATCGTTCCTGCGCGTTTATCCGGAATATTTATATTAGAGCTGATATTAATTCGTTATTTAGATATAGTAAGAAGGATTTTTAAGTTTTCTTTTCGAGTGTTATACGTAATTTGGTTATATCCTTAAAACCTAAGAACGGACGGTAGATGGTGATAATTTTGTAATATTTAGATTAAGCGGTTGTTAATAATGGTTAAGGCGCGTTAAGGTTGTGCTTAAAGCTGCTGATAGCGGTTATTAGCGATTGGCCGCCGATTTATCCGATGTATTAGCCGTCGATTAGGTTGTTTTGGTTGTTAAAGAATAATAATAAATGGCCGTTACTACGGTCACCGCGATTAACGATAATCGGGCGGCGGAATAAATTTCGGCGGATATATCTGGTTTTATATTTTATATTACCGAATTAAATATCTTTGGGGTACACTAATATTTTTTTTAAATTCGCTCTAAATAATAGTATTAACAGATAAGCTTTTGCTTTATATTAATTTCGCGATATTGAATATATTATATACTATATTAGCATTATATTCTTTTAATTCGACGTTAATATAGGTCTTATTTTAATAATTTCTAAAAACGCGTAGATTAATAGTATTGAATTTTATTACATAATTTTGAATATATTTATAAATTTTAATTAATTTAGCTCGCTTGGTAATATATATTACCAATATATATTTAATCGAATCTTGTTTATTAAAGCTACTATTACCGTTTAAAGAAAGAAAATCAACGAGCGTAAAGAAATTATTTATTTACAATTAATAGGGGTTAGCTAAACCGAATTTTATTTTGACGATAGTCGAAGAGAAGTGGAAAGAGTTCAAGGAAGACATCATCTATCAGGGTATACCCAAATCGCTTACAGGGCATACCCTTGATTTCTCGCATTATATCTCCACTTTTGAGGATATTACCAAAAATTTATATAATATCCTTAAACTCTATTTTTAAAGATATTCCTAAAAACTTTTATATCCTAAGGCTCTATTTTTAGGAATGTCACTAAAATCGATTTCACGAATTTCACGAATTTCACGTAAAGGGCGATTTTTCGTATAGAGGGCTTTTTTTTTTGTGAAATTATGAAATCTAGTTTTGGTGACATCCCTAATTTGCTAACATCTATAGGTGCATATTATAAAAATGCACGATTACCTAATCAATATGATTATATAATTATATATGCATATATATATATATATAAACTATAATAAATACTATAGTGCCAAAATAACGATAAAATATAAAGAATTGGCTGCGATATAATAAAACGTATAAAATATAATTAAAATAAAATAATTATTTAAAATTCAATAATTAGCTAGCTAAATAAAGTTTAGACTATATATCTATAACCTACAAACGCTATAATATAATATAACTATAACTTATGTTTGGGCCTGATTACGTAAGCAGGTCACGTGATAGAACCTTCTAGAAACTACCAGAATCGCTATTACCGGAAATACTTAATTACAATTATAAACCAATTATAACTGGAGGATTCTGTGTAAGTCATCACATGATACGATTATGACTCATCGTTAATAATATAATGAAGCTATTCCCAAAGAGGCTTAGCTATCGGGCTTATCGGGCTAGAGATATAACCCGAGAAGCCGAAATTAAAAACTATATATATCGCGGTTCTCTCTTCCTTTTAGCTATTCTAGTCAGCTAGAGAAACAACGCTAATATAACGACTATATTCAACATATCTACTGACTATTCTACTCTTTGATTATTCATCACACTAGTTCCTTTTTAGCCTAGCACCCTTAAACCTACGGTTATACCCTATATACGATTTATTTCCCCTTGCAAGCTTAAGATATATCTTAATCGCAAAATCGATTATTAGCGAGCTTTTAACGGAAATCCCGAATTATATTAAATTTAGTTTAGGCTTATTATTAATGCAATCGCGAAATACGAAATTTAAAAAGAGGATATTTTTAATTTCGACGAAATAAGCTTTTTAATAAGCTAAATTAAGGCCGATATAATAATTATATGCGCCGAAAAAGTAATATAACCTCGATAAGCTTAGCTCGGTAATCGAAGATAATTTACGATTATTTAAATTATGAATTTGTAAAGCTGGGCTATCCCGCTATATATTATCGTAGCGAGGAAGATATATTTCGTATTATAATACCGCGATTGCAAATTATTTAGAAATTAGGTTATTATATTATCCGATAATAATTAGATTATAAATAAAATAAATATAAAATAGCTGTAATATTTCCATAAATATTTTCGGAGTTATACGAAAAATATAAAACGCTTTTTAATTTTCGATAGCTATAAAAGCTATTATTCGATATAATTCGATAATTAATCCAAAAAGAATAATATTATTTTATTATGTATGCTTATATATTTGTCGTATAAGCTTTAATCTTTCGATTCATATATTTTGAATTATTTAAACATTTTTACGGCTTATATATAAACAAACTGATACAGCGGTATTAAATTTATATCGAAAAGAAAGACTTTTTCCCTAATTTTTTCGAAATATTTATGATTATAATGATAAAACGAAATATCTATTCGAGCTTTAAAATAATTAATTTACTTTTTTTCGATAAAGAAAAGGTAATTATTATAATAAATAACCCTTAATTACATTAAACTTTTATATCGCTCTTTAATTTAATTATGTCTTTATAAATGTCTAAAATCTTTAGGATTATTAAGGAAGCTTTTCAATCATCCGAATTTATTAAAAAAAAAAAGATCCCGGATTATCAAAATAGCTCCCCGACATTGATTTTAAATATAATAGATTAAATAGCAAAGGCTACCTATAAGGTAATATATCGGGTAGCTTTTTTGACCGAGGAGTACGACCGGCTTCGAAAATCCAATTATATCTTTAGCAAATGTCGTAAAATAAAAAACAAATAAATATAATTTAGAGGATTATTTATAATAAATAATTTATAAATTCTTCGGGAGTAAAAGGATCAAAGCGAAATTATAAAAATTAATAAAAATGAAAATAATCGTTTCTGAAAAAAGGCTATAATAAATAAATGTCGATATAATATTTGCGATGAAATTAAATATAATGCGCGAATGTATTAAGCTAATATAGAAATATTTAACGAAAAGAATAATAATTAATTTTAGTATATTTTAATTTATTATAATTGAATTATTTTAATCAACGCATTGAGCATTAGTGAAAGTAATCGCTTGACTTAGGTGACCGGTTGACTTGTGTGACACATTATATATTTGTATATTTATTGTATAAAGTTTCATTTTTTTATTTAACGTGTTTTGGATTATTTAAATATTTGTACGATTTATATATGGAAAAGTTGATATAGCGATATTAAATTTATATCGCGAAGAAAGACTTTTTTCTTAGCTTTTTCGAAATATTTATAATTATGATAATAGAACGAAATATTCGTTCAAGCTTTAAAACAATTATATTTACTTTTTAAATAAAGAAAGGGTAATTATTATATTAAATAATCTTTAATTATATTAAACTTTTATATCGCCCTTTAATTTAATTATTTCTTTATAGACTTTTAAGATTTTTGGGATTATAAAGGAAGTTTCTAAACAATCCGAATTTATTAAAAAAAAGATTGTGGATTCTTAAAATAGCTCCCCGATTTCGATTTTAAATATAATGAATTAAATAGCAAAGGCTATATATAAAGTAATGTATCGGGTAGCCTTTTTAACCGAGGAACATAACCGGCTTCAAAAGATTAAATATATCTTTAATGAACGTTATAGGATAAAAAACAAGCATTTGCAATTTGGAGGATTATTTACGATAAATAATTTATAAATTCTTCGAGAGCAGAAAGGTCATAGCGAAGCTGTAAAATTAATAAAGGCGAAAGTAATCGTTTTCGAAAAAGGGCTATAATAAGTAAACATCGATATAATATTTACGGTAAGATTGGATATAATGCGCGAACTTATTAAGCTTATATAGAAATGTCTAATAAAACGATGATAATTAATTTTAATATATTTTAGTTTGTTGTATTTAAATTATTTTAATTGGCGCATTGTGTATTGGCGAAAGTAATCGCTTGACTTAGGTGACCGGTTAATTTGTATAATACGTATAGGCTTTATAAGCTTAATATAGATTGCTTTATAATATAAATATAAAATAACAATAAACTAGACTAGATATAGTCCAATAATATAGTATATTAGACCGGAACCGAATCTATAATATATAATATATCTATATTATTTGGTTTTTATCTATATAATATAATAGCTATCATAACGTTAGTACTAAATTATTAGCTGTTAGCTTTGCGCGTTAATATTAAGTTAGTATTGCGTTATTAGCTATTAAGCTTTATAATATAAACGTTATTATAACGTTAATATAACGTTATTAGCGATTAATGTTTTATTGAAAGTTAATTTAGCTATTAAGCAATTTACGTACGAGTTTATCTATAAATAAACCGTTGCTCTCCTCTTTCTTACTTTAGATTTTAAATTTCCAAAAAATATTGGAATCACAATATATTTTCGGTCTACCTTCTACCTTCCTCTTTTGGACTAGTACATTTCTTCCGTATTATTTATCGACTATCAACGATAATTACGTTATCCACGCTAGCGTTTTAAAATTTGCAAGCGCGATATTATAATATAAAGTATATTTTCCCCGCTACGATAATATATAGCGGGATAGCCTAGCTTTTTAAGTTTATAATTTAAATAACCGTAGATTATTCTCGATTATCGGGCTAAATTTGTCGAAATCGTATACTTCTTTCGGTATATATAATTATTATGCCGGCTTCAATCTAGCTTATTAAAAAGTTCGTTTTATCGAAATCATAAATATCTTCTTTTTAAATTCCGTATTTCGCAATCGTATTAGCAATAAACCTAAATCAAGCTCGATATACTTCGAAATTTTTATTAAAAGCTTGTTAACAATAACCGATTTTGCGATTAAGATATATCTTGAGCTCGGGGGTATATTATAAGAAATTAGATGCCTAGTTTTTGCCGATGTATAACGCGTCGCGTTCGCGTAGCAAAATATTAGCTATATTTTCAATATTATGGGGCGTGGAAAGTCTGAGTTAGTTTACGCATTTGATCTAATTAATCGCATACACCACCGAACCACCCCTTTTAATTTTTTCTCTTAATAACTGCAACTACCTATAATGCCGTCTCCTAATAAAGTACTATTAGAAATTAATGGTAACCGTCGAAGAAATATAGAACTTACTCTTGAATTTCGTACAGCCATTATTACGGCTAAGGCGTATAGCGTAATACCAAGCAAAATCCGTAGCCTCGCGGGCGTTTCGAATAGTGCTATCACCCGTATATAATAACGTTAGGAGAAATAATAATCTTTGACTTTATAACCTCGAATTAGATATCCTAAAAAGCTCGATTTATAAAATTTGTATACCCTTAAATTCTATATATATCGAGAACCGAAGTCGACCTACAATAAGATCCGGGCGGCTTTTAATATTATAGTATATGATACTATATTTCGCCTTATTTTGGCCGAGTTGGAGCTATCTGAATGGCGTATAGCGAAATAGATATCGCTATTACAAAAGAATATATATTTAAGACGGGATATCTACAAAAAAAAGCTAATTAACGAGCTTTGGTTATTAAAAGTTGATGTTTTATATTTCTACTTCGTTTTATATATAGCACTTATTAGTTTACCTTTTTTAATTTATGAATTCCGACGAAGGTAGCGTTCAAAATAATCCCTTTAAACCTCGAAATTATGTAATTCGATATTTAGACAAACGATACCGATACGATTTAATCAATATACGAGGGCATGGGAAACCTATAATGAGTATAATGATATGGGGTGCGATCTAGATAGATGGCCGGAGTGATTTTATGGTAATGAAAAAGGATTTAGAATTAAAACGTTAAAGATTTACCACTAAATCTTACCTAAAGACTTTTGAGGAAGCCTTTTTGCTGTATTATAACGGTATTCGCGATTTGTAATAAAATAACGTTTTTATATATTCCTCGAAGGAGGCTATCGAATAGTTCATCCGCTATATAATCGAGTTGATTGATTAGCCGGCGTATTCTCTAGATCTAGCATCCATTAAATACATTTGGGCTAAATTAAAGAAGAGAATGGATGAATTGGACCCTAAACTCTGGGAAAGAACTAAAAATGAGGGTAATTTGGATTATTTTACGATAGTGGTTAAAAGGCGTGGTGGTTAATTCCTTAGGCTGAAATTGATCATTTAATTAGGTTTGTGCTAGACAGGTTATGAGTAGTGATCGCAGCAAAAGAAGGTTACATGAAATATTAATCTACGTTATAAGCATCAAAATGAGCTATTTGGTGACCTCATACGATTTCATTTAATTAGAAATTAATAGGGTTGAAGGTAGGGGGCTGAAAATCGGGAATGTATAAAATATGCAATTGACTCAGACTTTACGTGCCTTGCTATATATTAAAGCCGGGGCGGATATACTCGCGAATTTAAATCGATTATATATCGGATAATTATGTTTTTTTTTTCGAATTTAATAAGCTTTCGATATTAAAGGTTTATAATGCGATATAGTTATCTTTTATTAATTTTATTTATAAAGGTTACTAATAGAACAATATAGATTCGAGCGAATTTTCTTATATTGAATAATAGGTTACGCTTTTTAGCTTAAAGCGCTAATTGTAATTTAGCTTTATTCGATTCAAAAACTATATTGTGATTATTATGGAATAAGACGATAAAGTTAGGTAGGTGGGAAATTGGTGAAAGTAATCGCTTGATTTGGGTAATCGGTTAACTTGTGTAATACATTAATTCTTTATTAATCATACCTTTCTCGGCTAAAACGTTCTTTGAATCGAGTATATAAATATCTCCTTTATTCTGAACACGAGTTTTTTTTGCCCTTTAGCGCTCACGAAAGGCTGGATTTGCCTTATAAAGAATATGGTTCTTCAATTTTATAAAAGCAACCCGATGCGTAATTGCTTATATAGCTTTGGAAAGCTTAACAATTACATTATAAATTAATATCGAGGAGTTAGAGTGGGTAGTAATTTAACTTCAGTAAAATTAAATTATAAAACAGCTTTTATTAACTTATATCATATTTAAAAGGTTTAAGAGTTAAATAGTTCAAAGGATATTTATAAAAGCAATAGCGTTAATAATTTAATATCGAGCTGCGAAATAATAACTTTTAAATTCAAAGAAACAATTCTAGGTCTTACAAAGTTGCCGCAAATATTGTTCAAGTTATTACATTTGAAAAAATTTATTTAAAGAATTTAATAAAGTTAACTTTAATAATATAATTAATATAAGCCTTATTGGAAAAGTTAAGTTAACTATTATATTTTAACTTTATAATATTAAGATATTTTATATCGAAAGGTTAACTTAAGTAAACCAAGTTTAGACGTAAGGAACGAGTAATAATATTATAATCTTTGTAATAAGATTTGAATTCGGCATTAATATAGCTTTTATAACCGTACAAATAAGTATTTAATACTTATTTTTTATCCGGGGCTTTAATTGATTATCGAAGTATTATAATTATTAAAAATATATTTTATTATATATTGACTTCCTTATAAATATTATAATAATTTAGTTTTATAAAAGATTAATTTGTATATATTAATTAATAAAGTTATAACGGTTTTGGGTAATTAAATATAGCGGTATAATGTAATTATTCTTACGAATATAAATAATTATTATTATTTATTTCTTATTATTAAGTTATATTAATTTTAGTTTTTCGATATAATCAAAGCGTATAATTATTATCAACAGTTAAACTATATGTTCATAAAGCCGGTTTTGTTAAAGTTATATATATTATCGCGACTATGGGTTAAAGGCTCGGTGGCTTTTGTATTGGTGCTATAGACGAAGATTTTAAGGTAAAGAGGAGAAAAGAAAAGAAGAAAGATTTAGGCGTAACCGAGGTCTTAGTGGGCAATTAATATACAAAGAGTATAACGAACAAATCCCGCGCGAACCCACCTATATTAGTACATTAGGTAGTGGGGTTACTTACTAATATAAGCTATGAGATTTAAGTCCGTAAGATTCGGAATCTTATACCCTTTTGGAGAATATAGCGTATTGGATAGCTTATCAATACGCGCTTAATAAAGAGAATATGCGTAATAAAGTACAACTATATAACGATTATATATACGTGTAATACATATCCGTTATATATATTGTAATCTTGGATCCCGTATTTCGCTTTAATATTCGCAACTAGTCGAAATTAATTTCTAATAACCTGCATATCTTCTCAGCGGGCTTTCTAGTAGTGGTAGTTACGATTTATACATATCTTGAATTCTAGTTATCGCGTAATAAAGCGTTAGGCCCAGCGCATCCCAACGCGTTTTTCACTACGCACTACAAACAGCAGATCGGCTATATCGGTTACATCAGCGAACCGAGGCCAAAACCCTCCGGCATCTCGACTAAAGATATACTCGACAATAAACTCCTTTTTAATTAAAATTAAAAAATAGCAATTCGGTAATTTCGCAGCCCGAAGTTCTCGTCTATTAAATTAATAGCTTAATATAGCGAAAGAGCTATTATAAAGCTTAAAAGCATATCGTTAATTTTTTTTTTTTAATAAATGGATTATATTATAAATAAAGATAATATAATTTTTTAAAATAAAAAAAATCATTATTATTAGAAAAGAAATAATGCATTAAATATAATATATTATGTTATTAGAAAAGTATTTCGCTTAGTAATATTACGCGTATTATGCCCGCATTAATAAGCTATCCAATTGCGATATATTCCCTAAAAAGGTACAAGATTCCAAGTTTTCCGGACCTGAATCTTATAGCTTATATTAGTAAGTGACCACATTACCCCAATGTACCAACATGGGTAGGTCGTGCGGGGTTCGTTCGTCACAGTATAATAGGCAACTAGCTAAAAAGTTCGGCTAATAAAAGCTATTTCGCTGTATTCAAACGATCTTGTAGCTAGATAGCTACCTCTTCATAGCCTTGCGGCTCTACAAGAGTAATGAGGAAAAGAAAAAAAAAAAAAAAAGACTCCCACTTCCGAGACTACCTTATAGTCTACTTTTCCCCCGCACCGATTTGTTGCACTCTCCTCTGCTTTATGATTTCCTTCCCGTCTCACAAGCAAACACGATTACAGCGCTCAACTAGTTATGCATGCGATCAATTCGGCTTTACATACGTTTGCTCAACACCAAAAAAGCATTTTCTACGGTTCGCCTTTCAATCATGAGCTTCCGGGACGATTGGCCGAAGATGCCAGATGGCAGCGACTTCGACGGCAAACAGCTGCTCACCCTGGTCCGCAGCGGTAACAGCCCCTTCCACGGAGTTTGGGATGCGAACCTGCTTATTCGCGAGATTGAAGATAACCTCGGCGACCGCGTGATCGACGTACCGCACGTATCCAAGGGCTCCAACAACTATGTAAGGTTCACTCATTTTCATTGCTCAATTTTGTACAAAAGACTGAGGCTGACTTGTGTACAGGGAATTCACTTCAAACTGTTGAACCGACCGGACGTTTTAGCGCGATTAGCTCGTGGTGATGTCAATATGCCCAACTTTGATGGCGTCTCAATTGACGTGCAAGTTCCTGAGGTCAAGTTTGAGGTAGCAGTGTACGAGCTCCTGCGCTCAGAGCCGAAAGTGTTGGCCTCTTGCCTACTTTATCACCGCATTCCCAAGCAACACGAAGGTTCCAGACTTCACATACCTCAGGATATCATGGGTCGTCGCTTGCTACTGTTTGAGAGAGCAGAAGGGGACAACAACATGTGGTGGGATCTCAGCATAGAGCAGAAGGTATGTGCCGTCCTATGCGCTTGATTTATTATCGACAAACTGCTCAAGTCCCTCTCTCTAACCCTGCGATCCTCTTCTCTAGGCATGTCTTCTTGCTCAGACAGCCCAAATCCGGGCGGCATTATTCAACTTTCAGCTCCCGCTCGATTTCGCTGCTATGTGGCTCCGCGAACGCCTTTTTGAACAGAAACCCAAATCGCTCCCCATTCCAGTCGCCCCTACTCGCGAGTTCTGCATATCTCTTATCACGTCCAAGATTCAAGCCACAATCCGGGACTTGGGCGACATGATTGGGTGGGAATCTGACAACAACACCGTTGGTCCCGTCGCTCTAGCAGCCAGGCGGTCTCTGTTGCGCCTTGTCCCACATATTCTACCTGCAGGGAGTAGCGATAGGACTTCTTCTCCCTACCGTCTCGTTCTCGAGCACGGCGATTTCGGCATTCACAACATGTCGATCACGATGGATACGAGCGGCCAGCCCCTCGTGACGTCTCTATACGATTGGGAGACTGGATGCATCGTGCCAGCTCTCCTATCCGACCCGTTGTTGGCCGTGGAAGTCGATCTAATAACTGATGAGAATGGCAACTCCGCTTTCACTCGAGTACCCGAAGACGCAAGTCCGAATGACCGTATGCAGTACATGTCGTACGCGCGACAATATCTTACGGTGCGTCCTCGATTGGGTTCGTTCAAGCACCGTCTTCTCGGTGACATACCTGAGAATGAGCAGGGAATACTAATTCTCCCCCATGCAGACTCTTTACAGTCACGCGCCGGATTACGAACGTGCCATCCAAGCAGGGAAAGATGCGCGTCATCTATGGTATAGGTTACGAGACTGGAGAGGCGATGACCCGGAGGGATATTTCGGGGATCTGGGGGAATGGGCTGAGCGGAGGTTGGAAGAGCTTAATCTTGATTAAGTATGGCAGCCCTTCGGTATGAACTATATGTGTCTTCCAACTAGAACAAAGCGACTTTGCCCAAGTAAATCAGTCGTTCAACTTGCCTGTGGTGAAGCTGCCCCCTTCTCTTCTCCTCAACATCAACGTCTTGACAATAACAACTGAGCATCTCTCTCAACTGAATACTCAAACAAACACTCAACCAAGGCATCAACAACCAACACACCAACATATAAGCATTTCTCTTCAATTATCTCTTCATCCTTGCGACACTCCCCTCAATCGCCAGAACGTCGTCAGAAACAAACATCTACTGCTCCGTCTTTCCCTCCTCCTCAACCCCCCTACAGCATGATCTTCCCCATCCATCCATCTACAACTACCTCTTTCTACTTCCTTCCCAACGCGCATCCTCTTGTCTGCGCCACTCCCTCATCCTCACACAGCCGTTTGCGTAGCAGGTAGTTCAACAACTCCTCCAAAGCATTCATCTTCAACCTCCCTTCAACTTCCCACCTTCAACTTCCCTCCTTCAACGTCCCTCAGTCAACTTCCCTCCTTCGACACACACTCTTCCAGCCAACTAACTTTGACCAAGACAACTCTTGCAACTCGTACATATCGTACCACCAGCCAAGGTATGTATGTAGCTGCTGCTTTTCTTGCCTGTCATTTGTTTCTGTGCATGATTTGCTCCCTAATCCTCCCCTGATTTGCCTGCTGCTTCCGCGCTCCGGTGCGTCAAGGGTAAAGCCTCATCGTCCTCCGTTCAATTTTGCTGTCTTTCCCTGTCCTCTTGCCATCGCACCTTCCTGGACGTTCCCGCTCCCGATTTAGCTACATCTCCATTCCTTTCGCAATTCTTCAACTAGCCCATCTTCTGTTCTTTACCACAACTTGCCTTCGGCCCTCCTTCAGCCCTCAACATCCAAGACAGCACAGCACACTCACCCACCAGTCCCCTTCAGCATCCAACACACTGATAAACTACCTAGGAATAATCTGTACTCGTCGAACAAGAAAATCCATTCCCTGGTGGCTTCGGGCCAGACCGACTGCACACCGCCGACTGCTACATTAAGTCAAGACATGATGGGGCCCGGGAGCCGTCTACTTGGGCGAGGGAACTTTTTTCCGATTCTGTAATCAGCCAACAGCGTTATGTACCATTGGCTTTTGTCTTTCACGTAATGCTGATAACGCTCCTCGACCAAGGAATAGTCTCTGCGATACCATCGTTAGCAGCCAGCGGCTCTCACTCTGGCACGTCAGTCTCGAGTGTATCAACCAGTCCACCGAGGCCAGGTCCAAGTCTGCAAGATCACGCGAGGCCAAAGAACGTGGATCCTAACAAGGAAGAGCCAGAGTTGCAGCTGGATCCGGGCCCTACAACACCATGCTCATAGTGTTCGGCCCATCCGACTTTCAGCGTTTCAGGTAAGAAACAAAAGGTGCTGGTCGTGGGATCACACGCTGATAGTCATTCAGGCCACGGTGGATACCTCCCGGGACTCTGGAAGACGACGGGCCTCCTGCTGCGCGACAGCTCTCTCTTGCGAAGTTGCAGGAGCTGGCTGTTTGCCACCTTGAAGAGGAAACGCAGAGAACAGGAAGGAACGCGATGCGCAAAACTGAAAAGGATTGAGTTCTATGCTTATTGATCTGCCTCCTTAGCGCTTGAAGGGACGCCGTCCCGAGCTGCAGGTGTCGAAGGATACGTTGCGCGTTTCTCATAGACACAGGTACCAATAATATGCCTTCCGTTGACTGACGTTCTCTGCATGTTCCCAAGTTTCATTTCCATGGCGGGCCAGCGCACCTCTTTGCTATATCCATTAGCCTTAATAAGCTGGGTAACGACCAAGCCATCGGCGGGTCTATATATGACCTTCCCCTTAACAAGCTTCCACTTACAATAAATTGCGACCGGCGCCCTCGTAAGCAGGTTTATTATCGATAATACCGACGCGGATGGCAAGGCCTACGGCTGCACTTATACCTAAGACTCCACAATTGGAATAATAAGAATAGGCGCAGACAAATCTCGCTATCCGTACCCCTAATAAATATATGATTCCAGCCGATACCATCGTCCTTTATTATATCAAAAACTCTTTTATATACGGATTTCTCATTATTAATAATTTCTATTTAACCGACAATTATTTCATCGATAATAATATAGGCTTTTAATATATTATAAAGTAATAAGGTAAATATATATTTTAGTTGGATATTGCAATATTATTAATAGCTATTGATAATAACCGGCAATTACGAATAATTTATTATTACCTTACAGTTAACTTATCCAAATATAGCCGTAAAAATAAAAAACAAAGCTTAATATTACTCCAAAACGAAAGATATTCTAAATATTTAAATTTTAACATATTGACAAGCTTAAACAAAGGCTTTTTATAATTAAGCCCGCTTAAATCTTCTTTCCTCGAATAACTTACGGCCGCGATATAGGCCTTTATGAGCAATAAGCCTTTTTTACTAAAGCCTCATTTATTAATAGCGTAGATCTGCCAAAATATAGCTACGAGAAGTTAAAATTTATACCCGGATGCAATATTACGTAAGCTCGGCTGTTAAGATTCACCTTTGCATTAATAATTGCGGTTAATAAAGCAACAGCTGTTTGTTCTTCGTTTATACGGCTGCAATACACGATTCTACTCTTTATATATCGAACACAAATATACCGCGGCTTTGGACGGGAAGCTATAGCGTAGGAGTAATAATAAGAGCATTTATGACCTAGCTGCTGCGCGCACTATCCTAGAGGATATAACACAGGCTCTTGAATATTTGCATAGTCGCCACATACTACACAACGACATAACCAGATCCTTCGCGAATACCTCGACATCTTCGTCATCGCCTACCTCGACGATATCCTTATCTACTCACCCGACCTCGAAATCTACAAGGAACATATTAAGAAAGTACTATAAAAGCTTCAAAACGCAAAACTCTTTATAGAACTAAAGAAAAGCTTTTTCTATATACAACAAATCGATTACCTTGAATATATCATTACACTAAGATAAATCTATATACAAAAGGATAAAATAAAAGCTATTAATAAATGGCCTATATTATAAAACATTAAGGATATTAAAGCTTTCCTCGAATACGTCAACTTTTATAAATAATATATACGGAACTACAATGGAATTTGCATCTCATTCACGGAACTCACTAGGAAAGACAACAATTTCCAGTGGAACGATAAGGCACAATAAGCCTTCGATACGCTCCAAGAGTACTTCGCGAAAGAACCAATCCTACAAAACGCAGACCCAACGAAGCCTTTCGAGAAAGAAACAGACGCTTCGAGCTTCGCGCTCGGCGGACAACTAGGACAGAGAGACGGTCAAGGACGTCTCAAGCTCATCAGCAACTTCTCACAAAAGCTCAGCGGACCAGAACTCAACTACCCGGTCCACGACAAAGAACGCATCTGTCCAGCCCAACGTTCCACTGCTAACAACGGAGCAACGACAGAACCCCCCGCTACCCAGTTGGTTCCGGCCCCGGTACAACCATGCTGACGACGATGAAGTAATTATCGAAATAAAATATCCCGAGAAGATTATTAAAACATTAACTTTATCCTGCGACACCCCAGCCCCAGACATAACGACCTCAAGTCCCGCAGCCCCAGGTTCCGCAGACACAATACGGCTACAGAGCAACATTTATAGGCCCTCCGCAGTGGGCCAACTGGCAAGACCCTCAGCACCCTTTCGAGCCGTTCCCAGCACCGCAGAGAGCCCCCCCGGAACCGCTATACGACCCATACCGGAGTCTGCCGCCCACAAACGAGCGACTGGATCCCACTGTCATACACCAACGTGCATGTTTTGCTGGCCAGGGTCAGACATCTGTGACGATGTATTTCTGGGAAAGGAATGAGTTGAATAGCTTTAATTGAATGTAATAAAAGAGCAGATTATAGAAAGAGTGGTCTCTCTGAAATCTATCTAGATATAGGCAAACAGGGCTAACCCTAACCCTGCGTGTTTCTACGTGACAACATTTTTTGTTTTTGTTTCATTACTCGCATGGAGCGTTTCGGCTATGGCGAGCGCTGTTTTGCCAGAACTATCTCTAATATCTACAGAAGTAACGCTTTCCTTAAAATAGCCAGTCCCCTTAGCCTAGAAGCATGCTGCGACCCAAAATTATCGTATACTCAAAAATCACCAAGACATCAACATTATCTTGCCAATCTATATAGCTTTACGAAAAGTTTATATAGCCAACGACTTTTTAATTTAGCCTATTTAAAGAAATTCCAATAACGCCTCTTTCTTAACTTTTATATAACAAAAAATTGCGTTAAAAGGCTGAACTCTTTTACGCAGAAATTCTAATTTTAAAGCCTAGTATTAAGCGTAATACAAAATGATATATAAAAAGTTTATTAAGCACCGTTCCCGTAAATGCATAATACTATATCTAAATTGCTAATTAAATAAAAATACTTTTTAAAAAGCTTTATATTTATTTTAAGCTAAATATAGATAGGCTAATTGAATTGAAAATTAAAGTTAACCTTTACAACAAACCCTAAGGAATAACAGCTAATTTGGCAATATAGCCTTTTTAGCCCGATATAATCTATATTAGACTATAATCCTATTGTGCTTTTTATAAATCAATCGTAATTACTTTGATTATACGCTTAATATATAAAAAGGAAATTTAATTATTAATAAAAGCTTTTAAAAACGCCTTCTTCGTTAATTTATCGGCGAGTTTATTATTAGGAATATTGATATAGCTAGGGTATTACGAAATGCAGATTTTATAGCTTTATTTCGTTAGTTATATAGCTAACAATCTTGCCTTAACCATTAAAGAATTTAATCTATTAAATTTATAAATAACTGCTTAGCTATTTGAGAAAATGAATAATTTATTCATATAGGGTGTTTTATCGATTATAACTTGCAAAGCTTATTGAATAATAAAGAGTTCAGCATCGGCTGTTTCAATATACGCTCCTAAATCCTAGCTTTTAATTGCTTTAAATCTTATCTCGTAAATTTAAATTATTGCAATAACGTTTATTCTGTCTTTTTATCCTAGAGGTATACTTTAAGAGCCGTTTATATAGAATATCGTAATAGATATATAGTCTAAATCTTGTGTTAATGCCAAATAAGCTATTTTAGCTTTTTTCTTGTCGATTTTAATTATAATCATTTCCGCCTGAATTAATTTATTTTAAAGCGCTTTTTATTCTGCTGGCGATATTTCGATTGT
Source organism: Ophiognomonia clavigignenti-juglandacearum (assembly GCA_003671545.1). Classification (NCBI taxonomy): domain Eukaryota; kingdom Fungi; phylum Ascomycota; class Sordariomycetes; order Diaporthales; family Gnomoniaceae; genus Ophiognomonia; species Ophiognomonia clavigignenti-juglandacearum. Next base: position 1,382 of record PYFS01002316.1, on the reverse strand, counting down.
CCAAATTAAGACTATTGTTTGTAGACGAGCAATAATCTTTAATAAAGTCGTATTCGGCTCGAAATTATCTATCGTTTTATACTTATTTCTCAATACTTTGGAAACTTTTGCCTTAATAAGGTAGTTATTTAAAATTTTAAGGGAATATATACTATAGCGACGAAAGATATATTTAAACCGAATCTCGGGCGGCAATAAATTAGACTTTGGTTTTAAAGCCCTCGTTAGAGACTGTAAAAAGGCACTTAAAAGTCTTTTAATAAAAAGGTTCTAGAGCTTTTGGACTCTTGAAATTAAAGCCACGATTTAGATTAAACCTTTTTATTAAACCGGAACGCTATAATCGGCTATAATAATGATATACGCTAGATATAAAGTTCGGATTTCTTTTTTTTTAAAAAAAGCTCCCGTCTAGTGTTCCTTAAACGAAAAAGGCCTTAGAATACGGTTACAATTGAATTTAAGCATTTTCCAATATACGTATTAAATCTCAACGCCGTATTAAACCAAATATTAAAGTATTTAATTACTTTTTTCGGCTTTATTTATATTCCGTTTAGAAAAATTAAAATCCCTTTCTTTAAACTTGATTTACGAAAAGTCGTAAAATAGATAAACTTCGTTTTTAAAGAATTAAAGAGCATGCCTTTTTCCTTAGCTTATAAAAAGAAATCTTTTATAATAGCCCGTAATATCCTTATATTTTTGGCGACGGAATTCGAGGCTATTATAGCCCTATCATTATCTATATAAGATAATTACAAATAGCTAGAGCAAAAAAAGCCGTTTCGAAACACGGCCCCAAAATATAAATCTCTTAAAAAGATTTAATTAAATATAAGCGATAAAAGAAAGCTTTGCGAGCTTTTAATTGTAAGGGAAATAATTGTATATAGGGTATAACCGTAGGTTTAAGGGTGCTAGGCTAAAAAGGAACTAGTGTGATGAATAATCAAAGAGTAGAATAGTCAGTAGATATGTTGAATATAGTCGTTATATTAGCGTTGTTTCTCTAGCTGACTAGAATAGCTAAAAGGAAGAGAGAACCGCGATATATAGGTGCATATCATGAGAATGCACGATTACGTAATCATCATGATTACATAATCATATATATATATAAACTATAATAAATACTATAGTGCAAAAATAACGATAAAATATAAAGAATTGGCTGAGATATAATAAAGTGCACAAAATATAATTAAAATAAAATGATTATTTAAAATTCAATAATTAGCCAGCCAAATAAGGTTTAGACTATATATCTATAACCTACAAGCACTATACTATAATATTACTATGACTTATATTTAGGTCTGATTACGTAAGCAGGTCACGTGACAGAACCTTCTAGAAATTACCAGAATCGCTATTACCGG